>JAJDFG010000327.1:35000-257500 GCA_021039105.1 Scomber colias
TTCCTTTCTGGTGTCACTGGTTGCTGCTCTGCTGGACTCCACCCTCCACATACCTGAACAGGACCTTCCTTCCTTCCTTCTGTGCTTCCTCTCTCCTTCTCTCTTTCTTTCCTCCATCTCCCTTTCTTCCTACCTTCTGTCCTTCCTCCCCCCTACCTTCCTCTTTCTTCTTCTCTCCTTCTTTCCTCCCTCCCTCCTACCTTCTGTCCTTCCTTACTTACTTCCTCCGTCGTTCCTTCCTTCCTTCCTTCCATCCGTGCTTCCTCTCTCCTTCTCTCTTTCTTTCCTCCATCTCCCTTTCTTCCTACCTTCTGTCCTTCCTTACTTACTTCCTCCGTCGTTCCTTCCTTCCTTCCTTCCATCCGTGCTTCCTCTCTCCTTCTCTCTTTCTTTCCTCCATCTCCCTTTCTTCCTACCTTCTGTCCTTCCTTACTTACTTCCTCCGTCGTTCCTTCCTTCCTTCCTTCCATCCGTGCTTCCTCTCTCCTTCTCTCTTTCTTTCCTCCATCTCCCTTTCTTCCTACCTTCTGTCCTTCCTCCCCCTACCTTCCTCTTTCTTCTTCTCTCCTTCTTTCCTCCCTCCCTCCTACCTTCTGGCCTTCCTTACTTACTTCCTCCGTCGTTCCTTCCTTCCTTCCATCTGTGCTTCCTCTCTCCTTCTCTCTTTCTTTCCTCCATCTCCCTTTCTTCCTACCTTCTGTCCTTCCTCCCCCTACCATCCTCTCCTTCTTTCCTTCCTCCCTCCTACCTTCTTTCCTTCCTTACTTCTTTCCTCCGTCGTTCCTTCCTTCCTCCCTCCCTCCCTCCCACCTTCTTTCCTCCCTCCCCCCCTCCCTCCCTCCTACTTTCCTTCCTTACTTACTTCTTTCCTCCATCCTTCCTTCCTCTCTCCCTCCCACCTTCTTTCCTCCCTCCCTCCCTCCCTCCCTCCTACTTTCCTTCCTTACTTACTTCTTTCCTCCATCCTTCCTTCCTTCCTCCCTCCCTCCCTGCCTTCTTTCCTTTCTGGTGTCGGTGGTTGCTGCTCTGCTGGACTCCACCCTCCACATACCTGAACAGGACAAACAGGTGTAGATTATCATACCTTATAATAACAGTTACTAACGCTCCCATGACTAATAGAAGCAACAGTTTAAATATAATTACTGTCATCCTCCAGAGAAACGCTCTAAATGTCAAATGAAGCCGAGAGTTTTAGTCGTTTGACAAAGTGAAGGTTTGTTCACGGGAAGGAAGGAAGGAAAGAAGGGAAGGGAGGAAGGAAAGGAAGGAAGGACAGAGGAAAGAAGGAAGGAAGGAAGGTAGGGGGGAGTTTGACAAAGTGAATCTTTTCCTCTGGCACTGATGTAAAGAGTTAGAGTGATACAGGATTTGGTTTAACCCTTTATAGGACACTCATTGAAAGGAAGGGAGGAAGGAAGGAAGGAAGGAAGGAAGGATGGATGGAAGGAAGGGAAGGGAGGAAGGAAAGGAAGGAAGGACAGAGGAAAGAAGGAAGGAAGGAAGGTAGGGGGGAGGAAAGAAAGAGAGAAGGAGGGAGGGAGGAAGGGAAGAAAGAAGGAAGGAAGGAGGAAGAAAGGGGGGTGGAGGAAGGAAAGAAGGAAGGGAGGAGAGAAGGAGGGAGGGAGGAAGAACAGATGGAAGTAAGGAAAGGAAGGAAGGAAGGACGGAGGAAGGAAGCAAGGAAGGGAGGAGAGAAGGAGGGAGGGAGGAAGGACAGATGGAAGGAAGGAAAGGAAGGAAGGACGGAGGAAATAAGAAACGAGGAAGGGAAGAAAGAAGGCAGGGAGGAAGGAAAGGAAGGAAGGAAGGAAGGAAGGAAGGATGTTTTGGGATATTTACAGAAGTTACCAAATATAATGATTTGCCCAATAAAGGGTTAAAGAGTAAATGCACAGAATCATTAAGTCATTAGAGCAGGGGT
This sequence comes from Scomber colias, assembly GCA_021039105.1. Taxonomy (NCBI): domain Eukaryota; kingdom Metazoa; phylum Chordata; class Actinopteri; order Scombriformes; family Scombridae; genus Scomber; species Scomber colias. The sequence goes on from JAJDFG010000327.1 coordinate 36,925, forward strand.
GTCAAACATGCGGCCCGTGGGCCAGAACCGGCCCGCCCAAGAGGTCCAATCCGGCCCAGTTTCCTTCTTCCTCTTTTCCTTCCTTCCTTCCTTCCTTCCTTCCTTCCTTACTTCGTATGTTTTAATGTTTCTCAAATTACATGTTTTTCTGTTATATAAATAAAACTGCCTTGCCTTGCCTTCATCTGTTTTGCCTTCCTTCCTTCTTTCCTTCCTGTGTTCTTTTCCTTCCTTCTTTCCTTCCATCTGACTTCCCTCCCTTCCTTCCTTCCTTCTTTTCTTGTCTTCTCTTCCTTCCATCTGTCCTTCCTTCCTTCCTTCCTTCCTTCTTCCTCCCTCCTTTCTTTCTTTCTTTCCTTCTTTCCTTCCTTCTTTCCTTCCTTTTAATGATCCGGCCCACATTAAATCAAATTGTTCTGTATGTGGCCCTTGAATGGAAATGAGTTTGACACCTCTGCATTAGAGGAATGACTCTGATCTGATTCAGACGTTTGCATTGTGACATTTTTTTACTAATGTTGAGTCTCTGAACCGTTTGTCTGGTCAAGTCCTCACATGTTAAAGATCTGAAACAATGCAGCTGATCTTTGTGGAGGATCAGAGCCATGGTGGAGCTTCCTCTGCTGCGACTCTATAAACTCTATAAACCCTAAACCCTCAACACTGCAGGGAGCTTTAACACGAGCAGGTCACTGATAAATAAGATGAGCAATCCATAAATATCCTTAAAACTAGATGGAAGGAAGGAAGGACAGAGGAAATAAGGAACGAGGGAGGCAGGATATTTTGGGATATTTACAGAAGTTACCAAATATAATTATTTGCCCAATAAAGGGTTAAAACTAGTTATAAAAGCGGCTTCAGGTTTGTTAAAATGTACATTTAGTATTTTTGTTGGTTTTATAGAAGGAAGGAGGGAGGGAGGAAGGAATAAAGGAAGGAAGGTAGGAAAGAAGGAAGGAAGGAAGGAAAGAAGGAAGGAAGGAATAAAGGAAGGTAGGAAAGAAGGAAGGAAGGGAGGGAGGAAGGAAGGAAGGTAGGTAGGAAGGAAAGGAGGAAGGAAGGAAGGAAGGAAGGAATAAAGGAAGGAAGGGCGGAAGGAAGGAAGGAAGGAAGGAAGGAAGGAATAAAGGAAGGAAGGGCGGAAGGAAGGAAGGAAGGAAGGAAGGGAGGGACTGAATTCAGACTGAACTCCGCAGCAAGACACCATGGAGGTTACGCCCAGTTCAATATAATCAATATATTAAAAAAAGATCAATAAGAGAGATTTGAAATGAGATTTGACCCATTTTATACCAAAAGTCAGACTGAATGCTCCTGAAAATGTCAAATGGTGTAACCACAAAATGTCATATGGTGTAACCACAAAAGAATGATAGATATTAAATATGTGATCAGCTACAGTGTATTTAAGTGGATTTATACTGATACTGATCCTTCCTTCCCTCCTTCCTTCCTTCCTTCCTTCCTTCTTTCCTTCTTTCCTTCCTCCCTCCCTCCTTCTCTCTTTCTTTCCTCCCCCCTACCTTCCTTCCTTCCTTCTTTCCTCTGTCCTTCCTTCCTTTCCTTCCTCCCTTCCCTTCCTTCCTTGCCTAATAATGACTTCATTTAAAACACATCAAGTGAAAAGAAACATTTTTGGAGTATTTCTACATTTAAAGTTTAAAGGACGTATCTTAAAAAGAAACATTTTTTTTCTAAATAAGTTTTGACATGTTGTATTGCTAAAGTGGATTATATTTATTACATATTTATTTTGCTGTATTTACGGTTTGTTTTGCAGCAGAGAAGTCTTTACGGCCTTCTAGAGGACTGAAATTCATGTTTGGAGACTATTTCCCTCCATTATCAGAGTGTTTGTGTTGAGACTCTATAACATATCTGTGCTGAAGCGTTTGACAGGCATGACTTTGGGTTTGTGAGGAAGCTCAGACTGAAGCTTGTGTCTCAGCTGTATACTGACTCACATCTGCAGGCGTTACTGCAGCTAAACATGCTGCTGCTGCTTCCATTAGACGGGATTCATGTAAAGAGCTTCAGAAACAAGCCGCTCGAGGACAGAAGGGAATCTGGACCGTGAGGAAAGATGAATTTAGAGAAATAAATAAATGGTCACAGATGTTTTTTAAAATTCACTGAGTGTTTATAAATGAATGAAAAAGGTGAATATATCAGATCTGAATGTCCAAAAACAAGAGCATTAAAGATGAGCTGTATGAGTTAGAAAGTGTATTTGTGTTCAGTTAGACAGAAATGAGGTGACCAGATGTCTGTAGTCCGCTCCTGGTGCATGATGGGAGATGTAGGCATCAAGTTTTGACTTAGAAGAAGAAGAACATGAATCTGTTCACTTTTGAGTTTTGAGACATTGAATCTTTCATTTCAGCAGCAACTGATGAATGTCATGTGTCATTTGGTTCATAAAAAAGGAAGTTATAAAACATGGATCAGTGTTTCCCAAAGTCCAACATGACTACAACTCAAACGTCTCATTTAAGAAGCTGGAATCAGAGAATTTGGACTTTTTCTTGCTCAAAAATGGATTCGAATATTTATCAAAATGTTCTGTCATGGATTGGCTGATTGTTGAGCTATGGTGGAAGTATAGTAACAAAAAGACTTTGGTACTAAAAACACTGTAACGCTGAAACATAGAAGATGAAGATTAGTTTACTCTCCTCCTTCCTTCCTTTCTTTCTTTCCTCCTCCTCCTCCTCGTTCTTTATCCTTTTTCTTTTCTTTCTTTTGTTTTCTTTTCCTTCATTTCCATTTTCTCCCTCATCCTCCTTATTCTCCCCAGTCTTTCTTTCCTCACCTTCATCCTTCTTGTTCTTTCTTTCTTCTTCTCCCTCATCCTCCTCCTTTCTTCCTTTTCTCATCTTCCTCCTCCTTCTTGTTTTTCTTTCTCCTCCTTTTCCTTCTTCTTTCTTTCTTTCTTTCCTGATCTTCCTTCTTCTAGTTCTTTTCTTCCTTTCAGACAGCTGAAGCTTCATATTAACTTCACATCAACTTTATAATCCATGTTTCCACAGAAGGAGGACTGTGGGTTTAGTCCTCCTTCCTTCCTTCCTTCCTTCCTTCCTTCCTTCTTTCCTTCCTTCCAGAAGGAGGACTGTGGGTTTAGTCCTCCATCACTTCCTGTTAACATGATGAAGGATCTAATGCTCAGTATGAACAGGAGGAATCATTACACATAAACACACTTCATGATCTTTTTATGCTCCTGACTGTTGGTTTATGACACTTGAGAAACTGTGAACTTGTCCTTTAATCTGAAGTCAGCAGATAAATGAGGTGCAGTGGGAATATAAAGTAATATAAAATGGAAAAATTGAAATAAAGTATCCCACAACTGAGTAAATATAACCAACACACGTCAATCTGCTGCTTTAAACTCAGCCGAGGCTTCAACTCTCCTCTGGTGCTTCAGCGCCCCCATGTGTCCAAACTCAGAATTACACTTTCTTTCTTCTCTGCACACTTTCTTTTACTTTTTTTTATTTTTTTACTTTTTAAATTTAATCCTCACATTTTTCTGTTTTTGAGAATGTTGATTACAGATGTGGAAGCTGATCAGTCGTCTGAATGAGCAGATGTTTATAATCTGTCACAGTTTTAATGAGATCTGCTGCTGCTGTGATCTGTGTGAGCATAAATATTACTGATAGTCATTATTATACTGGACAAAAATCAATCAAAACCATACGTATGTTTATCTGTTTAAATGCTTTAAGATACTGTTTGAATTCAGAAGAAGGAGATATCTGTGTGAATATTTAAAATTCATTAAAAGTTAAATATTCTCATTCTTCATTCTTACATTTTATTCCAGATTTCAGTGATTAACAGAGAAAGTAACGACTAATATCTCAGTGAGTGGCGCCATAATGGGGTGAAAAGTTAGGACGAGTCTAAGGGCCCAATGACTGACAGGGACCCTAAAACAATATTAGAAGATTATTAACATTTCATCATTAATAGACATTAATAGAATATTTCATTTACCATTAAACTAAGGCTTTATTTGTGTGCAGAAAGCTGCATGCATGTCTGCACAGTGTTATATTTTCACAGCTCAATGTCAGTAAATATACAGTTAGTATTACAGTAGACTGCAGGAGAGTTGCAAGCCTTCACAGGTAGAGGTGTGGTTACAGAGCTTGTGCATGGTTGGTGTGGACTGTGTGTGGTGATAGTGGGGCCCAATGTGATATCTTTTCATGGGGCCCAAAATCCCTGGCGGCCCCTCTGATCTCAGTAACCAGTCTTAGTGTTTACTCGTGTTAATTATTGTGTTCTTTTATTGAGAACTCACTATTGTATTTATATAGACGTCCTCTTTATCACAATTATCTTTCTTTAATTTGTCTTTCTTGTTCTTTTCTGTACAAAAACACCCGTTAAAGAGCTTTTTAAGGAGTTTTTATTATTATTTATTAATTTATATTATTGTTGTTTTGCTGTACAGACTATAAAGCCCCTTGATTTGATGTGTATCTTATTATTATTTATTTATTTATAGACAGACATAAGGCAAGGTTATTCTATTAGCAATTCAAAGTGCTTTACATAAAACATAAAAAGCATTGAGACAGAATAGAAAGAATATAAAAGCAACACATGGGAAAATACAAAAAGGTATTTAAACACAATTAAAAAAGTAAAAGCCATAAATGTTCATTCTTCATGCTGTCAGTGTGTAGTTGGTGCTTTGTGTGCTTATTCAAAATGACGGCTTGTGTGTCTATTTGATGCAAAAACACATTTTTAAAACTAATTTGATGAATTTTGGAAGACTAGTTTGCTTCTGCAGAGATGTTTTGCTGGTTTGGTGTAAAGGTTTTGTGTTTAGAGAGTTTTAAAATAGCTTGTATGTTCAAAGATAATGTCAGAAAGCGCCACCTGGTGGTCGAAGGTGTGACTCCTTCAGGCTGCCATGAAGAGATTATACCAGGGGTGTCAAACTCATTTTCATTCAAGGGCCACATACAGACCAATTTGATCTCATGTGGGCCGGATCATTAAAAAGATGGAGGGAAAGAAGGAAGGAAGGAAGGAAATAAGAAGGGAAGGAAGGAAAGACAGGCAAAAGGAAGGAGAGAAGAAAGGTAGGAAAGACAGACAGTGAAGGATGGACAGACAGACGGAAGGAAGGAAAGAAGGAAGGACAGACAGGAAGGAAGGAAAGAAGGGAGGAAGGAAGAACAGAAGGAAGAAAGGGAGGAAGGACAGAAAGGAAGGAAGGAAGGAAGGAAGGAAGAAAGGGAGGAAGGACAGACAGAAGGAAGGAAGGAAGGACAGAAGGAAGAAAGGCAGGACGGAAGGTAGGAAGGAAGGACAAGAACAGAGGATGGCAGGAAGGAAGGTAGGAAGGAAGGACAAGCAGCATCAGGTTTGTTAAAATGTACATTTAGTATTTTTGTTGGTTTTATATCATTTAAATGACATTTGCACCATTTTTTGCCCAAAAGTCAGACTGAATGCTCCTGAAAATGTCAAATGGTGTAACCACAAAAGAATGATAAATATTAAATATTGTATCAGCTGCAGCGTGTTTAAGTGGACTTATACTGATCCTTCTTTCCTTCTTTTGTTTCCTTCCTTCCTCTCGTCCTTCTTTCCTTTCCTTTCCTCCCTTCCTTCCTTGACTTGAGGACAACAGAAGGGTTAAGTGGACTTATACTAATAATGACTTCATTTAAAACATGTAAATGTTTCCTGATCTCCATGGTAACCAGAGTAAATGTAATATTTAGAACAATAGTATTCCATTAGCTTTATTTAATATAAAAGTTATAATGTAAGATCATGCCTAACTAGTTGATATGGTGTTAGGTAGGAAGGAAGGAAGGAAGGAAGGAAGGATGTAAGATCATGCCACACTAGTTGATATGGTGTTAGGTAGGAAGGAAGGAAGGAAGGAAGGAAGGAAGGAAGGAAGGAAGGAAGGATGTAAGATCATGCCAAACTAGTTGATATGGTGTTAGGTAGGAAGGAAGGAAGGAAGGAAGGAAGGAAGGAAGGATGTAAGATCATGCCAAACTAGTTGATATGGTGTTAGGTAGGAAGGAAGGAAGGAAGGAAGGATGTAAGATCATGCCAAACTAGTTGATATGGTGTTAGGTAGGAAGGAAGGAAGGAAGGAAGGAAGGAAGGAAGGAAGGATGTAAGATCATGCCAAACTAGTTGATATGGTGTTAGGTAGGAAGGAAGGAAGGAAGGAAGGAAGGAAGGTGTTTTATTGACTATTTACTGTTTTTAAGCAACGTTGAATTATTTGGTACAAAGTTTTTATGGTTACACCACTTAGACATTTTTACCATAATCCTCTAATATATTCTCTCTAAATGGATTAAAAGCAGAAATTTGATGCTGGGTCCACAAAAAAAGAATGTGTGAAGTTATTCATACGTTTATTTTCACATTTTAACCCTTTAAATTTAAATTACACCACATGGACACTAATACACATCTCTGACCCTTATACACAGACCACAGGCAACCCAGACCTCTAAATTGTGGCTCATTGACAGCGTTGAAATAAAAAGCCCCCTGGTGGTTTATCTGTGCATTACATGTGTCTGATGATGAAGAGCTCTAAAACTCACTTGGTGCTACAGGAGTTAACCCTCCTGTTGTGCTCAGGTCAAGGAAGGAAGGAAGGAAAGGAGGAAAGACGAAGGAAGGAAGTGGGGAAAGAAGGAAAAGAGGGAGGAAGGAAGGAAGGGAGGAAAGGAGGAAAGAAGGAAGGGAGGAAAAGAGGGAGGAAGGAATGAAGGGAGGAAAAGAGGGAGGAAGGAAGGAAGGAAGGAAGGAAGGAAGGAAATGAGGGAGGAAGGAAGGGAGGAAAGAGGAAGGAAGGAAGTGAGAAAAAAGGAAATGAGGAAGGAAGGAGGTAACGAAGGAAGGAAGGAAGGAAGGAAGGAAGGAGAGGAAAGAAGGAATGAGGAAGGAAGGAAGGAAGGAAGGAAAGGGGGAAAAGAGGAAGGAAGTAAGGAGAGGAAAGAAGGAATGAGGAAGGAAGGAAGGAAGGAAGGAAGGAAGGAAGGAAAGGAGGAAAAGAGGAAGGAAATAAAGAAAGAAGGAAGGAAGTGAGGAACAGTCAAAAGAGATGGGGTCAATTTGACCCGGGAGCACAACAGGAGGGTTAATATAATTAACTGAAATCATTATGTTTACCTGTGTTATATAACATTACATTTCTCCATCAATGAAAAGTGTAAAAACTACATAATGATCTTTCTGCTCCCTAAAAGCTTCATTAGAAGATTAATCACCTAATTTTTTAATCACTGATGAGGTATTCATGAATGATTTGTGGTTAAAACTGTCACAAACTTATTGTTTCTACATTTATTACCCATCAGTAATAAACTGTGGCATCTAAGATTATATCAATAACCCAAAACATAAAGTAAAATGGCATCACATGTGAAACCAGTGATTATAAGCTACCCAGTAGAAACGTGTGCTTAATGTGCAATAATTACTAATAATATGATTGGTAATAAACTAATAGTCAGAATCAGAAACACCATGAAGGTATTATTATAATCTGCTCATCATGTGTAGTGCTTTATCATTTTATTTGGACTGTTATTTTTTATTGGTTATATTTCATTAACTACCCCTCAACTTTTATTATTTTATTTTTCTACAAATCCATATTTTGCTTCCTTTGTCAGACACTTTTAAACCATTTTGAACTGCATTAGACTTTAATGGAAGGTGCTATATGAATTAAGTTTGATTGATTTATTGATTGATAAGTAGTACAAAAGAAGCATAATCAAATTGTACAATAACTAACTTGTAATGTAAACTATTAAAAGATTAGAAAATACGTGAAATTAACTCTAATATTAAAAACAACAAACACACCTGCAGATGGAGCCCCCCCCCCAACCCCCCCAATCACATCATCTGGTCCCCACCCACTTCCATTGTCTCACTTTCACACCCAATCCCTATAGAATATACACACACACACACACACACACACACACACACACACACACACACACACACACACACACACGCTCCCTCCTGACTCCACACCATCAGGGGTCTATACATCGCCCTGGCAACCAGGGGCTCGCCTAGCAACAGTTGGTGTGTTAAAACAGTGTGAACCCCCCTTTACACACACGTTTGTCTTTGCACACAATACGACCCTGAATAAAGTAACCAACCAGATTTACTCAAGTACTGGACTGGACTGAAGTACAGTTTGAGGTACTTGTACTTTACTGTAGTACAGTTAGAGGTACTTGTACTATACTGTAGTACAGTTTGAGGTACTAGTACTTTACTGCAGTACATTTTGAGGTACTAGTACTTTACTGCAGTACATTTTGAGGTACTAGTACTTTACTGCAGTACATTTTGAGGTACTAGTACTTTACTGTAGTAGTTAGAGGTACTTGTACTTTACTGCAGTACAGTTTGAGGTACTAGTACTTTACTGCAGTACAGTTTGAGGTATTAGTACTTTACTGTAGTACAGTTTGAGGTACTAGTACTTTACTGTAGTACAGTTTGAGGTACTAGTACTTTACTGTAGTACAGTTTGAGGTACTAGTACTATACTGTAGTACAGTTTGAGGTACTAGTACTTTACTGTAGTACAGTTTGAGGTACTAGTACTATACTGTAGTACAGTTTGAGGTACTAGTACTTTACTGTAGTACAGTTTGAGGTACTAGTACTATACTGTAGTACAGTTTGAGGTACAAGTACTATACTGTAGTACAGTTTGAGGTACTAGTACTTTACTGTAGTACAGTTTGAGGTACTTGTACTTTACTGTAGTACAGTTTGAGGTACAAGTACTATACTGTAGTACAGTTTGAGGTATTTGTATGTTGAGCTACGGGGCTAAACCAGTGTTGAACTCCGGGATTAATCTTACAGAGGCAATAATATTCTTTAACCTTACATATTTCTCCAGTCATGGAGGGATGAACTCTGAACCTCAGACAGAACAAGCTTGGGTGTGGCCTAAACAAAATGTGATGACACAGCATGAGTGGAGACTCCTTGTGGTGAAAACAAAATACTGCACCCTATTAAACAGCTGTACAATAACATATCACTTAACAACTGAGTACACTCAATAAAAGAATGTCTCTTAACACCCCCACTTGTACTCAGGTTGTGGAATTTTTTTTTTTTACACACAATAAGCCTACATTTTCTTAAGGTCAGTTTCGGCCAGATTGCTTCTCCAGCTTACACACCAGACCTCCCCCTTCTTCGTACCCTTCTGCTTGATTTGTGTAGATCTCATAATCAATGGGAGAATGTAAATAATCTGTTCTTACATCCATTTGGTGGAGTACCAGGTTCTCCTGTGTTGCTTTTTGTAGCAGTACCCTTACACTTGTCAAATTGGCTGTTGGGGCTTAATACCATTCTTCCTTAACAGGGTCTGGAAGTCCCTGCACATAAACTCTATGCCTTTGTCAGACCTGATACACTTTACCTTTCCATAAGGGGCTGTATCTGCTAGGAACGTTTCAGTTGCCTGCACCATATCACTCTGTCTTAAGAAAGTATACAAACACTACATTTGAATAATCATCAGTGAATGACTGCACATATTTGTACCCATCAATAGACTCATTAGCTACTGGACCTGCTAGGTCTGTGTGCACCATTTGTAAGGGAGCTACTGCTCTTGTATCAGGGTCTCTACATCCTCATAGTTGCAGTGGCCTAATATTTCATGCCATGTCTGCATGTCGTGACAAGTATCACACTTCACTATCCTCAATATCAGTGTGCAAACAATACAATTTGATATATGAATGTTAAACCTGGTACCGTCTTTGTGTCAATATGTCCAATCCTTTAAATGTCACTGTTTCTCCAGATGCGTCTCAGGGTTGCTCTGCGTCGTTGTCCCATACTGTCTACCAGGAACATCTCTGTATCTCCCTTCCGTTGAGCGACGCCTCTGCACAAGGTGCCGTCTGCCAACTCCACACACTGCGTCTCCGGCTTGACCGTGTCCTTGAAACTTTTAAACTTGGCTATATCGGCAACGATGTGGGAAGTAGCTCCAGTGTCAACCATCAGGCCCTTCTCCTTAATGCTGCTGCTGAACCCCGATGTCTGCGTCCTTGATCCTGAAGGCATAATCCGCTGTTGCTGCTTCAGATCCGTTTCCACTCTCATCTGCGACTTTCCTCACTCCATCTTGTTTATCTTTACGTCTACAAGTGACATCGTTGTGGGTGAGGGTGTCACCTATACAATGACTGCACCATGCCTTTCGCTCGGTGACCCCTCATGCCACATTTGAAACATACAATGTCCGCATCCTCATTGCTCCTGTCCCGTGCACTTGACTTGGCGGGCCTCCACCCGGCTCTCGCCACAGTCTTCATCACATATGGCGCTTTTCCACTATACATTTCTAGCACTACTGGGCTCGACTCAACACGGTTCCAGGAATTACCTTTCCCATTACTAAAAAGTACTACTCAACGTGGGTGGTGAACCTCAGCAGAGCAGGTACCAGGTACTATCCCTAGTGGAAACGCAAAAAACCGAGTCGAGTCGTGCTGGAACTATGTAGTGGAAAAGCGCCAATTGTCACTGGACGCTGTGGTTAGCTTCTCTGTGGCTTCAAAACTACGCAGCTTTGTTTTGAATTCTGCAAATGTTATATTGTCCTCATTATGTGCTACATGTATTGCAAATGGCTTAAAACTTTCAGGCAGCCCTTTTAATACCATAGCAATCAGCAGGCCATCTCCCAATGTTTCACCCGCAGGTCTCTGCCCTGATGATGTAGTCTGTAATGGTCTCGCTGCTCGTCCTCTGAAGCGATGTCAGCATGGTGTACAGGTTGATAATGCGGGGCTTCCCCTTCCCGGCATATTAATAGTGCCTTTCTAGCATTGTCAGGTGCATCTCTCATAATTAATGAGGCTTTTATCGTCCAAAAGTTGAATCAACTCTGCGTTATCGGCATTCTTCCGTATTTTTTAATCCTAATAAATGCAAATGTCCCAGAACTTTAGTCTTCCACAGTACATCCTTGGTTTCATCTCCGTCGAACATGAGTCGAGGCAGCCTGCTTGTTCCTTGTGGATCCATGATGCTATCTGTTAGCCGTTAGCATGCTATCCGTGGCGACTTTCTACCGGTGATAAAACATCAAAAACTCTTCCCGAGTTGCTCCTGGGCCCATACCCTGTTGAGCTACGGGGCCTCACCAGCATTGAACTCCGGGATTAATCTTACAGAGGCAATAATATTCTTTAGCCCTTGTGGCATTTTCATTTGCGATTAAACATGACCTTACATATTTCTCCAGTCATGGAGGGATGAACTCTGAACCTCAGACAGAACAAGCTTGGGTGTGGCCTAAACAAAATGTGATGACACAGCATGAGTGGAGACTCCTTGTGGTGAAAACAAAATACTGCACCCTATTAAACAGCAGTACAATAACATATCACATAACAACTGAGTACACTCAATAAAAGAATGTCTCTTAACATTGTACTTTACTGTAGTACAGTTTGAGGTACTTGTACTTTACTTTCCATGTGATGCTACTTTCTACATCTCAGAGGGAAATATTATACTTTCTACTCCACTACATTTATTTGACACAATGAATAATATAACAAGCTTTTAAAATACAACACATTGTTAAAGATTAAACCAGTGGTTTCCAACCTTTTTGTCTTTTGACTTCCTACAAAAAGCAGTGTGTAGTCGGCTCACATTTCAGATGTCTATGAGTTGTTAACAGCTCCACCAAATACTGATTTTTTCCCCTCTAAACTTCAAAGATTAGAGAAAAAGTCCAAAAACTGAAAACACATTTGTGAATCAGAACTTTGTTTTTTCTTCTTTCCCATTAATCATCTCAGCAGCCCTCACATTTATCTGCTGACCCTTTGGAGGGGCCCCACCCCTAGGTTGGGAACCACTGGACTAAACTAGCTAACAGTATATAAAGTAGTGTAAACTAGCTAACAGTAAATAAAGTAGTGTAAACTAGCTAACTGTATATAAAGTAGTGTAAACTAGCTCCACCTCCAGCAGCCACAACAGTAACATGCTGCTCTAACACTGATGCTTCACTATTAATAATCTAATGATGTCATATATAATAATATATCAGTCAGAGGGACCAAACCACTACTTTTACTGTAATACTGTTACCTCAGAACGATAGACAAACAAGGACACACACACACAAACAAACATACATACACACACACACACACACACACACACACACACACACACACACACACACACACACACAGTTTCATTGGTAGTTCCATCCTCTCATGAGACGTAGCAGCAGATGTCACATGAAGGCCACTTGCAGAGCAGACGAAGAATGGGCGAGGGACAAGCGGGGGATTTAAAAGGAACATGTTTGCTCTCGTAGTCAGTAATTAACGATGGATCATCGGCCACAGATGTGTGCAGCACTTCACTGTGCTCTGCAGATACTTCAAATAACTAGTGATGCATTCAACAAGGCATCAGGATACCCATCAGATGATTTCATTATGTCAGCATTTAGTAAGCAGACAATTTTAGAAAAGTCTCAGAAAAGAAGCATCAATCCTGCAAGTAATTGTTATACAGTGAAAATAAACCCAACACTACTTGCTGCTCAAAGACGATGCTTCGTTTTTGTACTTATTGGGTTTTACTAATCCCAAATATGTTGGTATGTGTGTATTAAAAATGCATACCAAACAAAAGGTCCAGTCTCAGGAGGTTAAGAGTAGGCTTCAAACGTTCCTTTGTGATAAAGCTTATAGTTAGGGTTCCAGCTCCTAGTTTATGCTGCTATAGGTTTGGACTGCAGGGGGACTCCCATGATGCACTGGGCTCCTCTCTCCTCCTCCCTCTCTCTCTCTATCCATCCATTTACATTCATGTACTATTGATGCATTCACTAACTTAAATGTTTTCCTGTATTTTTCTGTGTTCTCTCATCTAACAGGTGGCCTGGGGGCGTTGACGTTGGGACCTTGGGGATGTTTGGAGCTCATGACAGTTCAGTTCATTACAGCAGACAGCTGTCACACTCACCGCTGTGGGTTATATGAAAAGGTCAGAGGTCATCACCAGACCCATGTATTCATTTATCATGCCCTTTTGTCCAAGTTGCAGAGTTATTTAACAATGTTCACTGAGCTCAAAGCTTCATAATGTTTGTGATTGTTTTAAAGGAAAGGTTCACAATGTTTCAGGAGAGGCGATGATTAATACAATCATTATTTATACAGTGTTTCCAGTGTGTCTTAAAGCAGCAGTCAGGTGTCTATATGAGCAGTAAAGAGGTTTTCCTCTCTGTTATCATTCCTCCTGTTCATACTGACTATTAAGAAATCTCCTTCTAATGTGCTTTCAATGTAAAGTGATGGAGGACAGTATCACAGTGTGTCCAGTCATTTAAAGTATCTGATCAGCTTCTATTGAGCTTCATCAGTGTGAGTTAGTCATATCAGTGATATCTGACACATTTACAGTCTGTTTAGCATCAGATTCTCTCTTAGTGTTTCCTGTTGAGCTGTGGTGGAAGTATAGTAACAAAAAGACTTTGCTACTAAAAACACTGTAACGTTGAAACATAGAAGATTTGATTCATTTGGACGCTGAAGCTTCAGATCATCTTTTAAATCCATATTTACACACTTCCATTGTAAGTGCATTATGAAGGGATCTTCTAATGATCAGTAAGAACAGGAGGAATCATTACAGACAGAAAAACATGATTAATGTTCATATAGGCTCCTGACTGTTGGTTTAAAACAGACTTGGATGGTGAATTGTCCTTTAAGTATCCTCTGCAGGAGTCGGGTACCTGAACACACCATCACAGACATCTGGCTGCTTTCATGCAGTAGAAGTTGGTGTTTGATGCATTGTATTTTTGCAGCCACTGGAGGGCAGTAGTGTACAAGTTTTATTCCTGACAGCAACAGCACACAGAGGGGTTTAAAGGTCAAAGAACCAATCAAAACACAGCAAGTCTCAGCTTTTTTCAGTCCTCAGCATCAAAATAATATCCATGACAACACAGAACAACAAATCAAGACAAAAGAAACTGTGGTGTTAGAAATATTAGACTAGAAGTCATCAGAATCAAATGTATTGACCGAGTATGTCAACAAAAAGAAGGAATCAGACTCCACTGGTCAGTAGCTGTCAAGAACTTTAATGATAATACTAACTATGTCTTACAGTTAAAACATTTAATGCAAAGATGCAGCTTATTATTATTATTATTATTATTTATATTTCAACATTGTGCTGATTCTGAACATTCTGCATAATTGGGACGCAGCAGCTCTTTCTCTCAGAGATCTTTGACAGGCGAGTTTTACAGAAGGAATGGTCAATCTTGTGCAGCTCTGATCACTTTTGGAGGAATTCATTCCTCTGCTGTCTGGACGGAGATATAGGCTACCTAGAGCACGAACAAAAAGGTAAACATTTTCCTTTGTTCTACGTGCAATCAATGCAACTAACCCCTAAATGCACTGCTCTTGTGGCACAACTCAAAACATCTTTTTTTAACTGTCTGTCATCCTTTAATAGATGACAGGTTTCACTCCTTTTATACTCTTTTGATACTTCTACTTTTATTATGATCGTGATTGTTTCTAATCAAGTTTGGTTGTGCTGTACGCTGCGATGATGTTCTATGTCACTGTTTATTTATTATTGTTGTGTTAGTTGCTTTTTGTACTGTCAATCAAATTTTTCCTTGAGGGACAATAAAGCTCCAAACTGAACGGCATCTAAAGTTTTACTCAGTCAAAATATTCTGACTGCTCTCATAGCGTGGTTTTCACAGAAAAAGCCGTAATACTTTTTTTTTTAAAAAGCCACTGTACTTTACCTGATCAGCACCAAACAGACAAACAGACTCAGTTATCTGTAGACTAGCTGGTGAACATAGTGGAGCATTTAGATATTTCCCTCAGGAATTGGTAGAGAGTAAAGACAGAACTGAAAGAGAGAATATAGACTTACATTCAGCAGATGGACAGAAACACGATTAACTAATGAATGATAATGTTGATCAGTAACTGCTGGATGTGGAAATTGTTACCAGTCAACAAAACATAGTTAATGCAGGTTAAAACTATCAGAAACTACTTTTTATAATCATAATGGATCCACAACAATCATGAACTTTCCAGTTTAAATAATGTGCTCCACTTGCTCACCTGTTTTTAGAAGAAAGATATTCAATGCAAGTGCTGTGGAGTGACCTTTGAAACCACAGAAAACATCTGACTGTTGATTCCACATTAAATAAACAAGGTTGTGGGATTAACGTTATAAAGGACAAACCAATATTCGCCCACACACACACACACACAAACACACACACACAGACTTTGACATGCACTGATAAACACCATGACCATGATGACTCTGTCTTTTAAAGTCTTCTTTTATTTGTAACATAACTTTTTAGCAGCAGGGACATGAACGTCTTTGACATTTTCCACAGCAGCAAAAACTAAACTGACCTGAATTAAAACAGCTGCTTTCTGAACTTCTCGAGGTGATACAGCAAAAACATTTGGAGAGGTAATTCTGCTGAATTATATTTCCTCTCAACATAATGAGAAAATGTTGTTAGCCTCCAATTTCACTTGGACATCAGTCTCCTTATTTCTCTCCCTTTTTTGTGGTTTTATCATAATCAGGAAGAACTTGTGTTTATTGGCGTATGGAGTCTCTGAATGTCCTCTTTGCCTGAACTCTTTCATGATGAAAACACTGTAGAGACTTCAGACTGCATGTTCTTGTCTTCAGATGTGAGGTAGCATGCACTGGTGTTCAATTTACTTCCTCATACAGTCACTGACCTTTACACATAAAGCAACAGACAGTTATTTAGACTGAAAACAACAACTTTAATATTAGGTGGACACATTTAAATGTTTACTGGCTTTAAAACCTCTCTGCTCAGTTTCTGTATCACCTCGAGTGTTTCTGAAACTTTCACGAAAAACCTTATTTATGAAGACAGTGACTGTGGTTCAGGAGCTTATTTTAATTTCTGTGTGTCATTTTAGTTTTTCCTCTAAAATTGGAATGAAACAGGTTCATTAACATATTTGACAAGTCGTAAAAATGTTGATATTGAATATCCCTCCAATCGACCGAGCAATTTCTGTCCTCCAGGGTCAAAATTGACCCAGTTTGGTTTGACTGTTTCTAAAGCATAAGGTTTAAATGATCACCCAGACATTTTAGCCAACTTCATTCCAACTTATCACCAGAGGTTTTACACATATTATGTGGAAATGATGGTCATTAGACCTCATTTAAATTAAACAACCTATTTTTTCTTAGTTTTTCAAAATATGATATTTACTGATATTTCAGTAAAATCTCTGCTGGTAGAAACTGCAGCAGTATGAACAAATATGAAAAGAAATGGCAAAATATAGATAACAACAGTAGTGCTTTACGGTTGTTTGCTGTGTACCAACATTATCTCAGCACAACACAGCTGAAGCTCTAAAACACATTAAGAAGGCAAGAAACTCCACCATGTAACTTTTAACAGGACACACCTGTTAACTTAAACCAGCCATGTGACGGCCTCATGAAGCTGCTTCAGATATTACCAAATCATTTCCACATTAAAGTTGTTTTCAGTGTTCAGTTTCAGTTTTCACGCAACTGTCTGTGTTTGTCTGTGCAGATGATACCTGAACAGTTTGATACCTGCCTCACATCTGTAGAAGTAAACACACAGTTTGACACTTCTACACTGATTTTTATTATGAAACGGTGGAGATGGATTTCTAAAAAGGACATTTTGGACATTTTGATGCCTGGAATCAGCACATCCAAGAGGGTTGCTGTTCTGTTACAAGATTTTATCAGATTAAGAAATCATGAATAAAGAAACACAGATCACACACTGTATATTTCAAGTCACTGTTTCTTTACTTTATCAGTTTCTAAAACAGGTGTTTTTGCATCATGGTAATGACACCCTGACGCCCTCGCCTTCAGCGCAGAACTCTGTTGAGAGAAAAACAAACATAAAGTCACCAGCTGTGTTGGATATCACAGATTATGTGTGTTTCAGTCAGCACAGAGATTTACAGATGAGTCACCTGTCTTGGGGTCATAGTGGAAGTCTGGTTCTCCGGTGAAGCCGAGGCAGCGCGCCTGCTTCTTGAAATGTTCCAGATCCGAGTCCTTCATGGTTGATTCTCGTGCTGGAAACAAAAAAACAAAAAACAAAAGATGAATGAACGTGTCACATTGAGACACATGATTTTCTCTCCTTCTCCTGTTACTTCTTACAAAATGCATAAAAGACACGGCTGGTGATCTGATCTGGAAAGGTGCCATCGAGGTTCATCGAGGCGATGAGCTTCCCAAAGTCTCTGGCCGTGCTGTTGATGATGAAGCTGAAACTGTCAGAGCCAATCTGTAGCACTTGGGAGGTCGAGGTGACGTTATGCACTGAGGACAGAAACAACCACATTTTCATTTTAGGTGCAACAAACCAACAACACTGTAAAATACTAGGAACACTTCCTTATGCCAAGTGCTGCTCATGTGGGAATGTTGGTTCTCTTTAAATTAAATGAGTACGATCTAGACCTGCTCTGTGTGTAAAGTGCCTTGATTGATTGATTGATTGATTGATGAACTCTGGTACACCACCCACTATGACCTCAATACTAATCATAAAGTAGAATGATCACCTTTCGGACGATGTCAACAAAGACTAAAAATGCTTCAGAAAAGTAGAATGTAAGGCAGAGCTGTTGTATTGGATTGCATTCGATTTCACAGGCGTTCCTAATAAAATGCTCGCTGAGTGTATCAGAGTCAGATTCATTAATACAAGCCTACAAATGAAACTCCAGGTCTGTGTCATGTGACTCCAGAATGACAGAGGCGTTTTCTAGTCTGCCGCCTCTATCAGCAGTAACATCCTGCATGTGGTTAAAGTTACTACTATACTACCTGACTTCCCTGCTGGCTTCTCTGACTAACAAACATGTAGAATCTGCAGTTTCATGTCAGATCAGGTAACTCACTGTCCGTAACTAGGGTGTCGCCTAGGATGTCTACTTTGGTTATTATGCCAGAGCAGGTCCCATTTCTGAAAATAAAGTCAAAGGATGAGGTGAGTTCATATTCAGACTGATACTGACTCATAAGAAAATGTATACAAGTATTATTTGTTCTTAATTAAGACATAGGTCTAATTCCTGGTCATTAAATGTTCTAAACTCACAATCTGTTCTCATGAGCCATTAAAACACTGCTGGCATGATCCGGTGACGGACTGATTTTCATCCAAGAGCTGCCGGTCACTTTCAGGACGGAGCGATGTGCTTCATTATCAGCGAAGCCCATGATGAAGTTCAACCTGCCGTATATCTGCACACAAATATGCAGTCAGAGACAACAGACACAAATTTGGAGCACACATGGGCTTAAATGGTGTCACAGTACCAATTAAACCAATGCCAGACTTTTGACCTTTTTCAAATATCTTTATTTTATATTCCAAGTCATTGAAATAGTTACATTACTTATTACATCTACTTATTACAACTAGTAATCTGTAATCTATTACATTTCCATAGTAACCTTCACAACTCTGAACATGAAGACATCAGACAGATATTCTGAATCAGAGGAGGGTTTACCACGCTGTGGTCGATCAGGGACAGAGGCTTGACCAAACCTTGGCACTCTTCAGGTGTTGGAGCCGAGCTGCTCAGGTACAACCCTGCAAACAGGAAATGAACGCTAAACCACAGATTCATGGTGATGAAAGATGAGCAGGAGACCAAAGTAATGAAGTCCGAGCCTCATTCAGCCTTTATACACGCTGCTGGTGACTACGGGGTTTCCAGCATTTGCACAAAGGGAACTGTTTGCTCCCAGTTTCCATATTTGTGTCCAGCATTGTGCAAGAAATGTTTGTATGATTTCATGTCCATCAATCATTTACTGAAATGTTGAATCAGCAGCAAACCAACAGCATCTGGTTTAACCTGGTAGGATAGGTACACTTTATTTATCCCCTTGGGAGAAATTTAAAAATGACACAGCAGTAGCCCTGTAATGGTGAAAAGAAAAATAAAGTCACAGGGACCAAAGGTCCAAATGCTGCACTAATGTGACAATTGACAGTGAACGCAGAAATGTGAGGACATGAAAAGGTTTGGACGAAATAAATTAGATCAAATCAATGATCTTTCAACAATATATATATAAACAGTGATGGAATACATTCACACAAATAGTTTTATTTTATTTTGCCAGAATCATATCTATCATATATTTGTAAAAAAATACGACATACGCCAGAATTATTAGATTTTCTCTGTGGCATAATGCAATATTTTGAGGTATTTGTACTTTAACTTATACTTTACTACAATTTAGAGCAAATTATTGCAGGCCCACATTTTACATCATCGACATTAAAGTCCAGTTCATTTCAGAGCAATTTGACGCTCAGTGATTACTGCTACAAATGTTTACCTCACAATTTGACATGTCGCCCATTTTTAACATCAAGATCTGATATTGTGACTGTCTGAAAGTAAGGAAAAGCATAATAGATC
Organism: Scomber colias; assembly: GCA_021039105.1. Taxonomy (NCBI): domain Eukaryota; kingdom Metazoa; phylum Chordata; class Actinopteri; order Scombriformes; family Scombridae; genus Scomber; species Scomber colias. The sequence goes on from JAJDFG010000327.1 coordinate 56,550, forward strand.
CCTTTGAGGCCACCTGCCCAGAAACCAACAGTCAGTCACTTCACCCCTCACCTACAGATGTGTTCGTACTCTTTCAGCTCAAACTAAACTTCATTCCTTCTCAAAACAGTCAGTTTAGATCAGTCGTCTTGTCTATACCTGAAACCCTTTGGTATGTCACAGAGTAAAGCAAAGGAAGTGTGAAAATATCAATTTCTGTTTATTTTACAAAGATATTCTAAACTGGCTGGGACAAGTTTGTTGCCCCCTCCCCTAGAAAAAAAAACAAACTAGATTATAGTGATTTTTTTGACTTGACCTGAACTTGGACCACAGAAAGTAAAGGATCAGGTTAAAAGTAAAGGCTTGTAAGACTGTCTCTCAGAATCTACTGTTCACAGAAGACTTCATGAACAAAAGTACAGACGCTACACCAGAAGATGCAAACCACTCATTAGCAAAAAGAATAGAAGGCCAGGATGGATTTTGCCAAAAAAGACAAGCCTCAAAAATTCTGGGACAAAGTTTAATGGACTGATGAGACAAAGATTAACTTTTACCAAAGTGATATAAAGGCTAAAGTTTGGAGAAAGAACGGATCTGCTCATGATTCATGGCTTCTTCTGAGACGGGCTCATTAATCTTCATTGATGATGTAACACATGATGGCAGCAGCAAAATGAACTCAGAAGTCTACAGAAACATTTGTTCTTCCAATTTACAGAAAGATGCAACCAAACTGATTGAGAGATACTTCATCATGCAGCAAGATAATGAACCAAAACACACTGCACAAACAAAAAAGGAGTTCATCAGGGGCAAGAAGTGGAAGGTTTTAGACTGGCCAAGTCATCTCCAGACTTAAACCCTATAGAGCATGCATTTTACCTGATGAAGACAACTGAAAGAGGCTGCAGTGAAAGCCTGGAAAAGAATCACAAAAGAAGAATGCAAAAGTTTGGTGATGTCAATGGGTCACAGGCTTGATGCAGTAATTGCAAGTAAAGGATTTGCAACTAAAGATTAAGTCTTATTCACTTTAATCTATTTTAAGTCTATCTGTTCCAATACTTTTGCTCACCTAAAAAACATGAATATACATGTATATAGAACAGACATTAAACATTGGTACATTACAAGAATGCCATCCTAAAAAAGGCTTTTAAATGATTTTTAATGCTGACTCAGCTGTCAACAGTAATCTCTACAGGAAGTGCACTCCACAGTTTGGAACCAGCTAGAAGTAACTGGTCAGATGATCTAAGACCACGTTCAGGCTCAGAGGATGTTGAGAGGTCTGAAGATCTTCCACATTCACACAGACGGACCTTCATCTGTCCACAGTGATGAACACAAACATCTCTACTTACACTGGCAGTGGAAATGAGCAAAGAAGCAGGAAGGAAACAGCTGCAGGCTGCATCTGTACTGATATCCAACATCAAGAGTGCCCTCTAGTGGAGGCTCCTGTTAACCTTCAGCCATCACTGCAGGTTGTTATAAACTGTTTCAAGTCCAACTGAAATCCTATTTCATCATCTGTCTTTGCAGTCAAAATGATAATGGTAATGTCATATATATATAATATATATAATATGTCATATATATATAACCCTAACCCTAACCCATAGAAAAAGCTGTAAAAAAAAAAGCCACTGTACTCTACCTGCTCAGCACCAAAGGATGAGCATTTAGATATTTCCCTCAGGAGTAAAAACAGAGCTAAAAGAGAGAGAATATTGGACTTTATATTCATCAGGTGGACAGAAACACGATGAACTAGTGAATGATAATGTTGATCAGTAACTGCTGGATGTGGAGATAAGCAGCTTTTTGTTAACCAATTCAACATGTTAACTTAAATCTGATTATATGACAGAGTTGCATGTGTTTCTGATGGACAAAGTCCTCCGATAAAAGTGTTTTATACTGTTATACTTGAGTCAGTTTGAACATTTGATCTGTTGATTCAGTCTGAGAAATAAACATCTAGGAGGGAAAATTGCTTTAATAATTTTATTTATCAAGTCAGAGTCAGACAGAGAGCTCAGGTCGTCTCACTGGAGTCACAGAGGTGGCACCAACAGGTGTATGACAAGCTTTATTCTTTTCTTTCTATGAATGGGTTTAAAGACAAAATGGACAATTAAAATAATGATAATTATAATAATTCATTCAAGAATAAAATTGGTTTATAAAACAGTTCCAGGTTGTATTTGTTTTCTTTGTATTTTGTGATAATACCCTCAAAGATAATGAAATACATAGTAGAAAACAAATATAGAAAGAACTTCTCAAAATTACAAAAACACACATGGCAGCAAATTAAAAGTCATAACATAATTACATTTTAAAAGGGAACAAAAAAACAATTTGATGAGTAAGAATAATTTCAATGTAGGAAAAAGGCAAGCATAGAAAAAACATATTTAAATGAGATAAAAGTAATTCAAGAAAAAATTAAAACTCTCCAAACTGTCAGGTTAACTTTCAGGAAATAAGTTCAAAATAATGAAGAAGACATCTAAACTTTCTCTATTTAATATAATGGTGCAGCCATAAAAACACAGAGTCAGTGTGAACATGGACATTTTAACAATGTAAAGTCAATGTAAATGTGCTCAATAGTTAATTTGCACCTGCAGTCCTGACACGACTAAAACGAGACAAACAGATAAAACACTTCATACATAATAGAGCTGCAATCAATATAAGAGGAAAAGAACAACTGGAGAAAATGTATCACAACTCTTTGTCCTTAAACAATCTTCAACAATCAATACAATCAAACAGGAATAAAACTGAGAGTCAATCTATAAACATCATTCATGAGTACATATCATATATAGCTGCTTATATAACTTCATGCACAATATATGTGATACTGTCAGATTAAGAACTAGTTTAAATCATCAACTATTTAATGTAACAGAACATGTCAAAGCAACACGGTGATTTAATATTTCAGATATGAAGCATGAGAAATGATCAATGTCCATATCTTCTTCTTTCAGAGGCAGTTTGTAAAGTGAAGATGATCCAGAATTTATGCTTCACTTTCATGTTTGCTGACCTGAGAACAATAATCTTTCGTTCATACTTTTACTTTTTTATTCTTTTGTCACCAGTTCCTCCTGCTGCACATTTGTTCTTCTTTCTCTTAGGATTCGTTGTTTCTCCTTGTGAATCACTCTGTCTGTCTCCTGGAACATTTCATTGGTGTAATGATTTTTTCCGTTATTCTCTGTTATATTTCTGATCTTCTTGAGCAGCTCGCTGACCTGAGAACGATCCTCCAGGTTATTATTGAAGGCGTGATACTGACCGTCACATTTGGTCAAAAGTTCTTGCAGATCTTTGTTGTCCTTCAAGAACTCCTCGATAGGTTTCTCTTTGAGCAGGTCACCACCAGTAAAGAGAACCATGCAGTATTTGTCGACTTCCTTACCAAAGATTGTCTGAATCTTCTGCAGCGTCTGCTTGTCTTCCTTTGTCAATCTGTCAGGTCTGATGACAATCAGGAAGATATGAGGTCCAGGAGAAGCATAAGCAATGCACTGGGCAAGGAGGTCGTCGTCGGTTTTCTCTTCATTGTTCCAGGTGTCAAACAGATCTGGAGTGTTAATAAGAGCAACCTTTTGTCCATCCACTTTACCATCTATCATACGCCAAAAATAACCTTGAAATTCATTGGACTGCGCACATTCAAAGAACTTTCTTCCCAGAATGATATCTCCTGTTATGCTTTTCTCAGCTGCACTGGTCCCCACCATCACAATCCTAATCTTCTCGTTATTGCTGTAGATTGTTGACCTGGAGACTGAAAAAAAAGACAAACAATTAATGCTATGTGTGTTCATAAAGTGTGTTCAATAAGTCCACATCAGTTATGAAAATAATGGCTGGAAAGGTTCAAATTGTTCAGACACAGTTTTAGGCTACATGAGTGCTTCGTCTCTTAGTTGCTGTCTTTTTGGTTTCAGAGAGTATAATTACAATATTTTGTATTTTTTTGTTGAAACAAACACTTTAAAGACTGTGTAAAGTGAATTCAGACATTTTCTTCTAAACACATTAAAGAGGTCATAAATGTATTTCTAAAAAAGGTGTAAAAAACATTTCAACCGTTTAGATTTGAATTGTGGAGCTAGGCTTCACAAACTGTGTTTCAAGATTTCTGTGTTCAGGATTTAGTGGGTGGGTCTGAAAATGACTGCCGCGTTTGCTAGCTCTGACTAACATTACACTTAATTACTGGAAATAAGTTATTCTTTGTCCCCCTAAAGCTGTATGTGGCAGTGGTATGACAGCTCAACTTGTTGTGTAGGATACTCAACTTGTTGTGAAGTTACACTAGTTACTTACCGTTTACCGATATTAGCTACAGTACTTGTACAGTAAAAAAAATGTTGCAAATATGAAAAGTACTATAAAGTACTCTAAAGTACTATTCACTGGGCTTGCCACATCATAAAACATAATTATTTTTAGCACTGTTTTTATCGGTTTCAACATTCCTGCAGATGGAGGGAGGCAGCATACTAGAATATTCTCCTCTGGAGTGCATGGACAATCGACCCATGTGGTTGTTTAATGATGTGTTGGTCAGGATAGCTGCTGACAGCTGTTTTACATTGATTCATGTGGAACTCTTGTTCACTCTCAGCAAGTTTCTCTCATCTAACTGATATCTCACCTGAGTTTGCTGGTCCAACACCTACTGAGGTCACTGCTCTGCATCTGAACGTATACTCTGTGTTAGGAGTCAAACCGCTCACTGTGACTTCTTCAGCTTTTGCTGCTGGTGTTTGTTTCCATCCATCCTCTCCACTGACACAGTACTCTACACAGTAGGAGGTGATGTTCTCTACTCCAAATCTTGGTGGAGAGATCTTCAGTGTCACACTGTTGTGGGTTACATCACCTGCTGTCACTGTTTCAGGCTTTGAAGGAGGCTCAAAGTTTTCACTGTCAAGAAAGTCGACCTTGTAAACATAGGTGCTTGAACCTTTCTGTGACTCATTTGTTAAACCCACTGTCAGGAATTTAATCCTCTTATTCTCCTCGTTGGCCTCCGCAAAATCACTGAACAGCTTTGCTTTGGTCCTCACTGCATCTGATACTTCTTTAGAGGCGTACCATTGTTTCTTCTCTGTGTCATAACAACGTGGATCTTGAGGGTTGTCTGGTTTGGGTTTTTCTTTTAAGTAGTTTGATAAAGCTGAGAGGTACGGTTCAGCACTTCCCAGTGAGGTGAAAACAAGACACACAGCATGTTCTGCACTCAGAGTTTCCTTGTACAATTCATTTTGAGATGGGACAATCTTGGTGTTTTTCATCTTGTCGGTGAAAGACTGTAAAGTGTAGATTTCTCTCTCTTTACAGTCCATCCACTCATTCAGGCTTGTGTTGTTGAAAGGAGAAGAACGTCTCTTCTTCAGGATCTCTGCCAGCACAGCCTCCTCTTCCCCTCCTCCCCGGATTGATGGAAGTATCTTTGCCAAGTTTTGTTGGAATTCCAGTTTGTACTCAGAGAAATATTCTTTAAAAGTTTTAAGTTTGTCACCAATCTGTGGGAACTGCTGTGCAGTGGTGGTTCTTATTGCATCATTGCATCTCATTTCCAGCTCAGTGAAGTCCTCCAGGACACTCTGGCATTCCTGCACTAATCCTAAACTTATCTGACGGACGAGTTTAGCAGCAGATGAATCTAAAAACTCAAGTGGCATCAGCCAGACTTTCACTGGTACAGCATTTTCTCCATTGCTTCCCAGCAGTTGTGGCAGGCTTTGGTAGACTTCTACAGCATCCTGAAAGGTTGTTGGAGTTTTCGGCAGTAAAAAGTCTCCATGGAATTTGCAGGAGAACGTCTTCACCCTTTCAGTGTCATTGTCGTCCATTTGGAGGGAACCTTCCCCCTCTATTGAGAGGCTGGGGATTTTCTTGATTATCACCTTCAAGTTGCCCTGAATATCTTGATGACTTTCTTCATTAGACACCTCACGGTCAAAGACAAAGAAGGCTTGTGCTCCATAGAGGATAGCGGTGACTACATGTGTTGCTATTCCTTTATCAAAGACATTTTGATGCTTGACTTTTCCAAGTTGATTCATTGACAGTTGCTGCATCTTTGTGGTTGCTTGGTAGTTCAGTGTTACTCTGGCCTGATTTTTGGATGTTTTACTATCATTCAGGTATTTGGCAGATCCTCCAACCTCTATTAGTCCACCTAAGAAACTTGCCTTCAGGGATGCTTTAACATTTAATGCTGAAGATTTATCTGCAATTGATTCAGATGCAACTATGTCAAAATTGTTGTAGCACTGAGGTCTTTCTCGTATATTATCTTTTAGGTCATCATGGTCCCACAATGTGATGGCTGCAAAAGAAGAGGCAAAAGATAAAGATCAGCATCCTTCATGAATGCCCTTATGGAATCATATGACACCTTTAACAGATGTACAAAAGAGAACAGTTCACCGCTGATCACAAATCAGTCCGGGTGATCCAATAATAAAATGTAGCAATATTCAAGCATTACAACTTATGAATACAAGTTTTTATTCCTGAACTAAGTGTACAATTTAAAGGTCTCTTTTCCAAACATCTATCTCAGATTTCAGATCTTCTTCCAAAGCAGTGTACCAACCCATTTCAAGTTTAAATATATTTTTGGTCTCGGCTAGGTATGATGCATTATTTCTACATGTGAATGTTTACCAGGGATCAGTGAGTCTTTACGGCAGTCATACAGCATCCCGAGGCTGAAAGGACGGCCGAGCGCTGCCACCTCCACCGTCTGCTTGTTGTCGGCATCCATTGCTCAGTGTGAACTGGAAAACATGGACAACAGCTTGTTAGTTCTTCTTGTTGTTTGTCACCTTGTAATGTGGCTGCAACACAGACGTACTGCATCAACACTAAATCAAATAATAACTATAGACATACACTTGTAGGATAAATATTATTTGAGATATCACAGATACACAGTTTTAGGACTGGCTAAAACTTACAAAACTCCACAAAGAAACTGTGGAATGGCAGACTTGGTCAGCAGGAACACAGGGGAAGGAAATGGAGAGAAGCTGTTGGTTGCAGAAAACAGAGAAAATATAATCACAAGTGGTCTTATTTGTAATATTGATGGTGGTATCTTCCCTCTAAACCGCTCAGAAAATGGTGTCCCCAGAGAGGGGGAATTTTTCATCTGTCCCCAAAATACCCCTAAGCAAGTTTGTATGTGTGTGTGTGTGTGTGTGTGTGTGTGTGTGTCTGTCTGTCGGTCTGTCTGTGTGACCATATATGGTAAAACACAATAAAGACTCTCATTCAGTTTAGATGCTGTGAAAAACATTTATCTGCTGTTCCTGAATCTTACAATGGTGGGAAAACTATGGTTTTTATAAAAATCCATCTACAGTTGATCAAATTCCTCAATATTCTATATTTTACATGTGAATCTTATGATTTTTATTGAAGGTCATCAACCTGAAAACTGAAAACCTGAAAACTTAACAAAAGGCCCAGATCACAACATTTATTTAAGTTTGGGCAGATATTGATGCAGAAGAAACCACAAACTTGACAGTTGATGACCAAGACATGACAGTGAAGACAAAGTCAGACAAAAGTCAGAACGCAAGAAGAGAATTGACTGTAAATAAATCTTCTGAAACAGCGAAGGAAGCCGTTGGGAAAAACTGAACAGGAACTAAAGCGGGACAGGATCTTGGCTAAAGGTGCTTTCACCAAACTGGCTAATTTCCTCAGAAGGGGAGCGGAGAGTCTGGATGAGATTGACCTATGAAAGGAGTTCAAGAAGCTCACCTCTGAGGCTAGGAATGTCAGTGAAACTAATGATGAATACAGAGCTGGCCTAGCAGACATTGAAGCTAATACAGCTGATGAAGAAGCAGAACTTTACAAGTAGCAGGAGGCTGACCTGGACAAAACTATTACTGACTGTGAAAATAGTGCAAACTAACCTGTGGTCCAAGTATGGGAAAGACAAAATGAGAGCTGCTATCCAGGAAGCGGAGAGAGTATTCCTAAGCAAGTGTGTGTGTGTGTGTGTGTGTGTGTGTGTGTGAGACCATATATGGTAAAACACAGTAGATATTTATTTCTGTTCAGTCAGTTTAGTTGCTGCTCCTGAATCTTATAATGGTGGGAAACTATGATTTTTATAAATTGCATTCACAATTGATCAAATTCCACAATATAAATGAGACAAATTCTGCGTTTCCGTCCGTGTTTTCCACAACACAAATCATCAGTCTCTGACACAGTATGAACTTTCCTAGATAAACAAACAGGGACAGATAAACTAAACTAGTTTTTTTAAAGGTAGATATAATCATAAGTAGAATATTAGTAAATTATAAACTGCAGACTGGACATTGTTGGGTATGACACAGACCCACCAATAAACATTTTCACCAGCAATCAATACATTTCAGTTAAATATCCTAACCTATCCTTAATTATTAAGATTGTTTAAAAAACTCTGTATGGGTACAATTATTGATTATAATTATCCAACTGATCAAATCACTTGAGTGCTAATCATGTTTAAGCTTTCTCCTTATTATGTAGCAACAAGTGTTTCTAATGATTTTACTGGAGGTCTTACCTGATTTACGTTTGGTTTGAGTTTCCTGCAGGTTGAAGCTGTTCTTTGTGTTTCTGCAGCTGTACAGTGACGTCCAACAAAGGAGATTCACATCATCAGTTTGGTTATAACAGCAGCAAGAAACTCTCTTTATCTCTCTGAAACATCTGCAGCCACAGTGCTCTCACACACAGTCATGAATATCTTGATCAGAACTCATCAATAACACGAGTGCTGATCATGTTTAAGCTCTCTCCTCATTTTTCTTTCACTTCACTAAGATCATGTTGACCTGAATGAGTTTAGAGACCCTGCAGCTCTAATCTGGAAAAACAACAATAAAACAGAATCAGTGTACTTACAGCAGAAAGGTTTGTGATGCTCTGAGAGCGCTCTGTGCTTTCTATCTTTATATTCTCTTTGAGGGACAAACTCCACCTTTCAGATGAGGATGTAACTACTGGACTGAACGGGGGTGATTTCTCAGAAATGGTGTGACCATAAACTGTGTATATTGATCACGTTTGAAATGTGCAGAAGGGGAAACAGCATTCAGCTTGTGGTCTACTTCTTCAGACAGAGGTCAGAGGTGAGAAAAGAGTTTCAACTTTTTTAACTCTCCTTTCTCATCCATGACACCAAGGATGTAGGTTTGGTTTTAACATTTGGTTTTTTGTCATATAAAAATATGTACAGTGGTATATAGACATGCTATCTATGTCACACACACATGTATGTACATGCACATGAACACGTCTTCACCTCTCATTTACTGGCACTCATTGGTAACAAACTGCTCTGAGGTTAACAGCTTCACGTTATTCTTGATGGACACGACACATTTATCAGATAGTTGACCTGAGCCACATTTTCAGTTTTCTTCTTCCAGCTTCAACAGAGGCCACAGGGATAACTGACAGCAGCCTCGTGAGTTTCAAACTCAAACAGACCTCTAACCTAAGAGGCATTGTTTTTAAGATATCTGCAGCTTCACTGCTGGACTATAAACTGAAATCCAGACTAGCTATCTAACCGTTTGATGGATAGTCAAGAAATTTGTTTCACACATTCATTGTTCCCTCAGGATGAACTGTAATAACTTTGATCCTCTGACTTTTTAAATAGTGACATCATGCAGTCAAAATTTTCATGTGTCCAACACTTTAATTCATGACCAAATACTAGCTGTAGTGACTTGGTTTTAACAAAAACAAACAAACCCTAAGCCACAATGAGGGGCTGCTACCAGGATAACTAATTGACATGTCATCACAGGCTCCGTGTAGTAAATCAAACATCAGTAGCGTACTTATGCTCAAAAAATGTATTTATTCACTACATTCAGCCGTGCGGCCTTCACGAGTCTACATACACTTACTCATAACTTGTATGCAAAACAACAAAAACTACATTAATGGCGGCGACGGCAAAGACAATGACAACGGTCAAAGAACTGTGTGCTTCTCCCGGTAAGCAGCACACCTGGAGAGCTCCCGCCCCTTCCTCTACTTATAAGGTTTCACCTGCTGCCACTTAATGCAACCTCAATGCACCACCTACTGTGGCGAACAGGGAATTACATGACACACAAAGTATTACAAATACAAATGGCTCTAACACTAGCAAAACTAATATTTGTACCAGCAGTGGTGGTAAGTGAGGGACACCGTGACGTCAAATGTTTTGTCCAACAAAAAGTCCAAAACTCAGATATCCAGCACTAATGCACAAACCAAACCCACCTGGGAGGGTTTAGCAATATATATTTTTGTTAAATAATCAAATAACTTATAACTCCGTATACTATACACTATAACTCTCACACACATGTAGATCATTATAGTGTGGGAAGAAATGTTGCAGCAGCTGTTTGTTTCCTGCAGAAAGGTTTGTGATGTTCTCATAGTGCTCTGTGGTTTTTATTTTTAGTAGCTGCTCGTGACAATCGTGGTGATTTCACATTAATGTGCAACCAGTATGATGTTTGAAATGTGCAGAAAGAGAAAATCACACTGAGCTGACAGTATACTTCTTTACCCAAGAGAAAATAATATATACTTAAGTATATTTCATATATTATAGTGTACTTCTTACATTTTTAAAGCAACTATAGAGATGTGTTGAATTGAAACCATTTAAACTGCACTTAATATACTGAAGGCTGAATTCAAGATATGTTGAAATACATTCATTGACAACTAAAATAGTACACTAGTGTCAAATATCAATGTACTCAAGGCATCAAAAGTACAATTGTGCAAATGTAAAGAGATATACTGTACATATTGTAATCCATTTGAAGTTATTTGAAACTATGTTGATTACAGTTACTATCCTGCTGATATTCTCTGTTAAGTATAAAACTAGTAACATGTTGCACATGAATGCCAAACAATTAAAACCAGTCTGCAATAAAATATGAAGTCAAATACCTACAGACTGATGTTGATTGTAAACTCTGAGGTAGGCAGGTGGAAGTCACCATCTCCTTTTTCTTTCATCAGCTTTTGAAGAAGAAATCAACAGAAGACTCACCTGTTTAAATTGGCCTTTCTCTCACCTTAAAGGGTTATATACATCCCACAGCTTGCCACCGCATCAGCTTTTAACTTTGGAGAATAGCATTGTCTTTATCACTTGTGAAAGAATGGTGGAAATAACTTAACTGCTTAACTTTCGTCTACCGGAGCATAGCGTCTCTAACATGCAACGGACATAAGCACAATAAACAACATAGCATGGCGACAGCAGACGACATGAAGCGTACAACATAAAAACAGATTTTGCGATTTTGCTTTTTCTTGCTTCTGCCTCATTGGTTGCCTTTGTTTTTTTAATGTTAGCGTGTTTTTATGGTCTTTCGAACTAAATGCATTTATGATTATTATGAATATTATGGTTATCATGATCATGATTATCATTATCATTATTACTAAGTGTCTGTTGGGCAATTTCTTGCACTGTTCAATTGTTTTTTTTTAATGATGAGATGACTGATACTCTTTAGTTAGGAATAGTTTTTAGTTCTTATTTCCTCTTGTTGTTTTTTATTCTAATAGAGATGTTTTGCTGTGATTGTTTTTTTTAAGTGTTAATGTTTTCATTCACCACAACACCAACAACCTTTATCTTTTACGTCAGGAGTTTATTGTGTCACTGCTGGCCTCTGCCCAGAAAATGTAAAACCCACCAAGTTCGAGATTGACCAACCAGTGTGAAAAAGTACCTTGTTCTTAGTAGAAAAATACAATATTTTGTTTATAAGTTCTAATAAATAAATAAAGACTAAAATCAGGCCTAAGCCAAGGGAGCCAAGAGTCAATTAGTAGAGGTTGGCTAGGATGTGTGTGGCTAGGTACGCTCTGCTTCTCATCCTGGTGTGTGGCAAGGCCAAAACTGGCACTCTAGGGAATGCTGTGTTGCCTCTGCTCTGGATCGGTAGTTGGTCAGCTGCAGCATACATGCAGCTGTATTTGGTGGGGTCTCTGCTCACAGCTACTGCATCGTACCCTACCACTCTCCAGACGTCAACCCAGTCGTATTAACACGGAAGCAGCAACAGGTCCAGCACACCTCCACATTGCACATTAGAGAAGACAAAGAAATCACTGGTCTGGTGTGTGTGTTGCTGGTTAAGTACCTGCATGTTGGAGGTTACATCAGAGCACACCTGTATACTATCAGCCCATCATCATACAATTACTTCCACTACAAGTGAAAGCCACACCCACAAAACACAGACACTCAGGGAACACTGCACACAAAACCAAGCTGCTACAGGTCTACCCTGTTACACCCGTCCCTGCTGAAATGGTCATTGTCCCAATTACCACAGTATGATGACACACTGGCACTAGAGATCCTGGTATCAGTGAGGCTGTACTCCTCTGGTTGCCCTCGTGGACCGTCCAGGTTCTAGGGTTCTGGAGTTCCCTGTGGCATCAGGACATGTTGGGACCCAAAACCCAACCCATGGGGGACCTAAGGGAGCCCTGCTGGTGGTCTGTGCTCGGGATCTAAAGACAGGGCACCTGCTGACTTGGAGCTTCACGGACCTGCCTGGGGCATTCATGGTACTCCCTGCTGCAATGCTGAAGGAAGGGGTCTTAATAAATTATGATGCACAACTTTTTCAAAATTCCCCTCTTTCTGTCTAATAACATACACAGGCAGTTCAGAATCGAACTGTTTCACTACAGTGTATAGCTGTGATTCCCACCTATTAGCCAGCTTGCCTTGGCCCTGTGCTCTTGTGTCCAGTAACAGAACCTGCTGGCCAGGAAGCAATGGTGAGATGTCCGTCTTCCGGTCATAATAGGCTTTTTGTCGGGACATTTCAGAGTCTCTATGCTGCTTGGCTTTTTCAAATGCAAACTTCAGTCGCCACTGGTATTAGACATTTGACCCTGTCCTCCACTGATGAGCAGCTCACATTCTCAGGGAGGCCCAGCAGGCAATCCTGTGGAAGAAATCCATGCCTTCCAAACATCAAATAGTGTTTGAGTAGCCTGTTGAACTATGAACTGTGTTGTGTATACCTGTATCATTTCAGGCAGATGTTCATGTCAGTTCCACCTCTCTTCTCCCAAGGTCCCCAACAAACCCAAAAAGAGTCCTGTCAAATCTTTCACAAGCTGCTGGAAGATTAGGTGTGGTATGACTCTTGGTTTGATCTTTTGTTGCTGCTGCATTCTTTGTGAAGTAACCAGCACGTTGTGTTAAGTGTCAGGCAAAAAATCTAACAACAACAATTCCAAAGGGGCAGAAGTCTGGTTAGGTATTAAAGGTGCTAGTTTTGAGTTAGGAGCAGTGTCCAGCTTGTTGATGGTAATTGCCAGACACTCACCTTCTTGAAATATGGGGTCAACTTCCTTGGGATCCTGTGGAACCCAGTACTCCATCAGTCAATGAGAGACGATGCCATTGACGCAGAATCTGCTGGACTGACCTGATCTCTTGTTGCCTCTCTCTCTTGTTGGCTGATAGCCCCTCTGTATACTCAAACATACTCCTGCCAACACGCATTGTGAACCCGCCTATTAAAATCTTGCGCCCTTAAAATAACAGTGAAGTATGTGCCAGTGACTTCAGACCTGTTTTTTGTTGGTCAGTGGAGCAATCAATTTCCTCTACCTTGAAACAGCAATGCGCCAACAATGCGCCTGACCACACCTCATTTTTAGAACTAGACGACGTGGGCGCAGGGCGAGAAAATGACAGCTGCGTCAGTCTGAAACTAACAAAGACACATGCGTCATCTGATAAAAATGGTAAATTGCTTTAGCTGATTTTATTTATCAAGTCAGAGTCAGACAGAAAGCTCAGGTCATCTTACTGGACTCCCAGCAGCACACAGAGGTGACACCAACAGGCATATGAGGAGGTTTATTCCACCAGCTGTCGGCTATTTAAACAAAATGTAATCTGGCCTGTTATCAGTTGTGGAGGTGACGGGTTGGTCCACTGGTTTCTTCTTCTCTCTATGAATGCTTTGGTGACAATAGTGACACTGATATTTACACGTCAATGAAAGCTGTATTTCTTAAATTTAAAGATAAAATGGACACTTAAAATAATGTGTACAGACACAATGAAAGCATTCAAATATTAACATTTTATTGCTTTATTTCTCTTATTTCTATAATTTTTCAATTATCACGATTTCAATAATCACAAAATACAAAGAAAACAAAGATTATGAAATATACAGTAGAAACCAAATATGGAAAGTCTGCTTTAAATTTATATTTACTCCTGAAACTCCTCATTTATAAGAGTAACAACAATAATGAAGTTTATATATAGCACTTCAGTTTACAAAATCCAAATTATCAAATGCTTCATACGGCAGCAAAATAAAATGAACACATTTTTAAAATAATTGAGAGTAAAGATAAATTCAATGTAGGAAAAAGGCAAAGGCATAAAAGAAATAATTAAATGAGATAAAAACAATTCCAGAAAAATTAAAACTCAAATAAAATCAGGGAAGTTATAGTGGTGGTGCAGCCATAAAAACACAGAGTCAGTATGAACATTGACATTTTAACAATGTAAAGTCAATGTAAATGTGCTCAATAGTTAATTTGCACCTGCAGTCCTGACACGACTAAAACGAGACAAACAGATAAAACACTTCATACATAATAGAGCTGCAATCAATATAAGAGGAAAAGAACAACTGGAGAAAATGTATCACAACTCTTTGTCCTTAAACAATCTTCAACAATCAATACAATCAAACAGGAATAAAACTGAGAGTCAATCTATAAAAACATCATTCATGAGTACATATCATATACAGCTGCTTATATAACTTCATGCACAATATATATGTGATACTGTCAGATTAAGAACTAGTTTAAATCATCAACTATTTAATGTAATAGAACATGTCAAAGCAACAAGGTGATTTAATATTTCAGATATGAAGCATGAGAAATGATCAATGTCCATATCTTCTTCTTTCAGAGGCAGTTTTTAAAGTGAAGATGATCCAGAATTTATGCTTCACTTTCACGTTTGCTGACCTGAGAACAATAATCTTTCGTTCATACTTTTACTTTTTTATTCTTTTGTCACCAGTTCCTCCTGCTACACATTTGTTCTTCTTTCTCTTAGGATTCGTTGTTTCTCGTTGTGAATCACTCTGTCTGTCTCCTGGAACATTTCATTGGTGTAATGATTTTTTCCGTTCTTCTCTGTTATATTTCTGATCTTCTTGAGCAGCTCGCTGACCTGAGAACGATCCTCCAGGTTATTATTGAAGGCGTGATACTGACCGTCACATTTGGTCAAAAGTTCTTGCAGGTCTTTGTTGTCCTTCAAGAACTCCTCGATAGGTTTCTCTTTGAGCAGGTCACCACCAGTAAAGAGAACCATGCAGTATTTGTCGACTTCCTTACCGAAGATTTTCTGAATCTTCGGCAGCGTCTGCTTGTCTTCCTCTGTGAATCTGTCCAGTTTGATGACAATCAGGAAGATATGAGGTCCAGGAGAAGCATAAGCAATGCACTGGGCAAGAATATCTTCCTCTGTTTTCTCTTCATTGTTCTTGGTGTCAGACAAGTCTGGAGTGTTGATAACAGAAACCTTTTGTCTGTCCACCTTACCCTCAGCCTTTCCACAGCATTCTGTCATTCGACAAAAAATACCCTGAATCTTGAACCATGAATGTTTGCAGTCCAACGAAGAGTTGCACTGCACACGTTCAAAGCACTTTCTTCCTATAATGATATTTCCTGTTATACTTTTCTCAGCTCCACTGGTCCCCACCATCACAATCCTAATCTGCTCATTATTGCTGTAGATTGTTGACCTGGAGACTGAAAAAAAGACAAACAATCAATGCTATGATAATAATGGCTGGAAAAGTCAGGCTCAGGTTAAATCCTTTGATTAAAAAAAAAGATTATTACCAAAAATATTACCAAACTGCTGACTTTTTGCCAGCTCTGACTAACATTACACTTAAATAATAAGTTCTTCTTTGTTTCCCTAAAGCTGTATGTGGCAGTGGCATAACAGCAAAACTTGTTGTGTAGGATACTGTAATAAAAAGAAAAAACAAAGAAGAATCTATTTCTGGGAAATCAAACATTTATCCAGATGTACTACTTGTTTGTTTTGGCACTTTCAAACCAGTGTGTTTTCCCTGTCATCCAACAGATTCACAAAAGGACAAATTTGAGTTTGCTGACATATGCCTGAAGTTTCACAAGTTACTTACCGTTTATCGATATTAGTTGAAAAGTTACAAATATGAAAAGTACTATAAGTACTCTAAAGTACTATTCACTGGACTTGCCACATCATAAAACATAATTATTTTTAGCACTGTTTTTATCGGTTTCAACATTCCTGCAGATGGCGGCAGCATACTAGAATATTCTCCTCTGGAGTGCATGGACAATCGACCCATGTGGTTGTTTAATGATGTGTTGGTCAGGAGAGCTGCTGACAGCTGTTTTACATTGATTCATGTGGAACTCTTGTCCACTCTCAGCAAGTTTCTCTCATCTAACTGATATCTCACCTGAGTTTGCTGGTCCAACACCTACTGAGGTCACTGCTCTGCATCTGAACATATACTCTGTGTTAGGAGTCAGACCGCTCACTGTGACTTCTTCAGCTTTTGCTGCTGGTGTTTGTTTCCATCCATCCTCTCCACTGACACAGTACTCTACACAGTAGGAGGTGATGTTCTCTGCTCCAAATCTTGGTGGAGAGATCTTCAGTGTCACACTGTTGTGGGTTACATCACCTGCTGTCACTGTTTCAGGCTTTGAAGGAGGCTCAAAGTTCTCACTGACAGTAAAGCCGTCTTTATGAAGGTAGATGCTTGAACCTTTCTGTGTCTCACTTGTTAAACCCACTGTCAGGAACTTTATGTTCTTATTCTCTTTGTTGGCTTCTGCAAAATCACTGAACAGCTTTGCTTTGTGTCTCATTGCATCTGATACTTCTTTAGAGGCGTACCATTGTTCCTTCTCTATATCATGACAACGTGGATCTTGAGGGTCGTCTCCTTTGGGTGTTTCTTCTAAGTAGTTTGATAAAGCTGAGAGGTATGGTTCAGCACTTCCCAGTGAGGTGAAAACAAAACACACAGCATGTTCTGCACTCAGAGTTTCCTTGTACAGATGACTTTGAGATGGGACAATCTGGGTGTTTTCCATGTTGTCAATGAAAGACTGTAAAGTGAAGATTTCTCTCTCTTTACAGTCCATCCACTTGTTCAGGCTTGTGTTGTTGAAAGGAGAAGAGTGTCTCTTCTTCAGGATCTCTGCAAGCACAGCCTCCTCTTTCCCTCCTCCCCGGATTAATGGAAGTATCTTTGCCAAGTTTTGTTGGAATTCCAGTTTGTACTCAGAGCAAACTTCTTTAAAAGTTTTAAGTTTTTTACCAATCTGTGGGAACTGCTGTGCAGTGGTGGTTCTTATTGCATCATTGCATCTCATTTCCAGCTCAGTGAAGTCCTCCAGGACACTCTGGCATTCCTGCACTAATCCTAAACTTATCTGACGGACGAGCTGTGCAGCTTTAGAATCTAAAGTCGCAAGTGGCATCAGCCAGACCTTCATTGGTACAGCATTTTCTCCATTGGTTCCCAGCAGTTGTGGCAGGCTTTGGTAGACTTCTACAGCATCCTGAAAGGTTGTTGGAGTTTTCTTCAGTAAAAAGTCTCCATGGAATTTACAAGAGAATTTCTTCACCTTTTCAATATCATTGTTCTCAATTTGGAGGGACCCTTCCCCTTCTATTTTGATGAGAGGGATTTTCTTGATCATCACCTTCAAGTTTCCCTGAATGTCTTGATGGCTTTCGTCATTAGACACCTCACGGTCAAAGACAAAGAAGGCTTGTGCCCCATAAAGGATAGCTGTGACTACATGTGTTGCTATTCCTTTATCAAAGACATTTTGATGCTTGACTTTTCCAAGTTGATTCATTGACAGTTGCTGCATCTTTGTGGTTGCTTGGTAGTTCAGTGTTACTCTGGCCTGATTTTTGGATGTTTTACTATCATTCAGGTATTTGGCAGATCCTCCAACCTCTATTAGTCCACCTAAGAAACTTGCCTTCAGTGATGCCTCAACATTTAATGCTGAAGATTTATCTGCAATTGATTCAGATGCAACTATGTCAAAATTGTTGTTGCACTGAGGTCTTTCTTGTATATCGTTTTTCAAATCATCATGGTCCCAAAATGTCATGCCTGAAAAAGAGGAAGTACAAAATCAAGCTCACAAGTGCTTCAGTAATCAAGTGGTATGCCATGTACTTACAAATCATGTAAAAACATGAATCAATGTTCTGCCATTTCATGTCCCATCGCTTATGGGATTATAAGACACTTTTAAAAGATGTACAGCAGAGAACTGGTCACCAGGTGATCCAATATTAAAACCCAGCAATAATTGTTCACATCTTACTAATACAAGGTTTTGTTCAAGACAAAATATAATTTTCTATTTCTCACAGATCACACAAAATCCACTCTTTTTCTTCCAAAGCAGTGTAACAACAAATTTCAGTGTCCAGAATATTTTGGTTGTTGTGATGGATTAAATATTTGTACATGTGAATGTTTACCAGGGATGAGTGAGTCTTTACGGCAGTCATACAGCATCCCGAGGCTGAAAGGTCGGCCGAGCGCTGCCACCTCCACCGTCTGCTTGTCGTCAGCATCCATTGCTCAGTGTGAACTGGAAAACATGGACAACAGCTTGTTAGTTCTTCTTGTTGTTTGTCACCTTGTAATGTGGCTGCAACACAGACGTACTGCAGAATCTATCAACAATAAATAAAATAATAACTATAGACATACATTGACAGGATTATATTCTTTGAGATATCACAGATATACAGAGTTTTAGGACTGGCTAAGATTTACAAAACTCCACAGAGAGACTGAGAAATGGTAGGCCTCCCAAATGCGTCAGAAGAAACACAATGTAAAGAAAATGGAGGGAAGCTGTTGGTTTGCAGAAAACGGAGCACCATTTTCACTTTTTTGTTCCTTGTGCCTTTAAGTTCCTGCATTTTCACTCACGTTGGGTTTTTTACAGAAATGATCCCAAATCCTCTGACTTTTCCTCTAGCACAAAGTGTTCGCTTATTGTGAGAAATATTGCTTTAACTGTTGGATGGTCAAAGCAAATCTAATAAATAGGTAGGACTAAGACAATTAAGAGCTTTATATACCAATAAAAGGATCTTAGAATCAATTTTGAAGCAAACAGGTAACCAGTGTAGAGACTGGTGTAAGGTTTGCAGATTTATAAAACGGGACCTGTACAGTACTCTGAATAACATTTTTCCCCAAACTTAAGTAATAATTTCACATATAATATAAAATGTATAAAAGTTGGTTCTATCTGAAATATAAAGTGGTCTTATTTGTAAAAAAAATGATGGTGGTATCTTCCCTCTAAACTGCTCAGAAAGTGGTGTTCCCCAGAGAGGAGTAATTTTTCATTTGTCCCCAAAGTATTCCAAGTTTGTGTGTGTGTGTGTGTTTGTGTGTGTGTGTGTGTTTGTGTTTGTGTGTGAGTGAGTGTTAGAGAGAGCGAGACACAGAGAGACATTTAGACCTAATGCAATAAATGCAGACCTGCAAGACAATATAAATTCTCCACTTGTATCTGCACGTACACACACTCACACACACACATTCATTTTACAATACATACATACACACCACACTCTGATACCCATAGCAACACATCCAGGTCATTTTTAATAGTACTATTAATTTGTGTTTTGTTATTCAATAAATATTATAATGTATTTAAGGTGAAGTATATGAGTAAATAAAGTTAGTGCACATCAACATATGTATGTGTATATTTGCACTTATATTTTTACTGAAAAGAAACATTTCTTTACTATATTCATTAAAAACAAATGAAGGATTTTTTAAATGTTGTTTCATAAATATATATCAGATATGGTTGTTTGTGTTTGGTATTCAAAAAATGTACATAAAATAAAAAAATTAATTAAAGTCAGGTTTTCAGTTACAAAATCTGCTTCTTTATAATGATTCTACTTTATTGTCTATGAGTCCTGCATTATAATCTTTTATTATTATATTTAGGATGTTCTTTACCTCAATCACAACTATAAGCATTAGAGAGCAACAATCCTCTGGTTCACTACCATCATAGCTATTTCCTTGAACATTCCTTCAAATGCATTTTAGTTAACCTAAATACAGCTTCTTGAGCACAAACATCTCTGTTGTGTAGATAAACACTGCCTAGACTTCTCAATGCAAACATTCCCACCCTTTGAGTCTTCTCTATGGGCATTAGTCAGCAACAATCCTATCTCTGTTTTGGCCTTCGATATGTAAGAAATAATGTAAATAACACACGCATAAGCATGACGAACAAATTGTATATCTAAATTTGCCTTCCAATATTTCAATAGTGGCTTGCTATACTGATTTCCCAAACTTCATTAACTTGCCTTTTAACACTATATGTATAAACTAAACTAAACTAAGCTAAATGTTTACAAACAGCCTCAAAAGACACTTAACTAATCCCTGAACTTTGAAACAAAGCTTCGATAGCTATTGTTCTCATCTGACTTTTTGATTTCTGGCATAATCTCTGCCGCATACTCTCTTTTCATATGATTTGAATATTTCTGACCCAAAGTATTCCTAAGCATGTGTGTGTGTGTGTGTGTGTGTCTGTGTGTATGACCATATATGGTAAAACACAGTAGAGAATCTAGACAAATGAAAAACATTAGCTGCTGACAATCGGAATATAGATTAAGACAAATTCTGCAATTCCGTCCGTGTTTTCCACAACACAGAAATGATCAGTCCAACTGATCAAATCACTCGAGTGCTAATCATGTTTAACTTTCATCTGCAGCCACAGTGCTCTCACACACAGTCATGAATATCTTGATCAGAACTCTTCAATAACGCGAGTGCTGATCATGTTTAAGCTCTCTCCTCATTTTTCTTTCACTTCACTAAGATCATGTTGACCTGAATGAGTTTAGAGACCCTGCAGCTCTAATCTGGAAAAACAACAATAAAACAGAATCAGTGTACTTACAGCAGAAAGGTTTGTGATGCTCTGAGAGCGCTCTGTGCTTCCTATCTTTATATTCTCTCTGAGGGACAAACTCCACCTTTCAGATGAGGATGTAACTGCTGGACTGAACGGGGGTGATTTCTCAGAAATGGTGTGACCATAAACTGTATATTGATCACGTTTGAAATGTGCAGAAGGGGAAACATCATTCAGCTTGTGGTCTACTTCTTCAGACAGAGGTCAGAGGTGAGAAAAGAGTTTCAACTTTTTTAACTCTCCTTTCTCATCCATGACACCAAGGATGTAGGTTTGGTTTTAACATTTGGGTTTTTGTCATATAAAAATATGTACAGTGGTATATAGACATGCTATCTATGTCACACACATGTATGTACATGCACATGAACACGTCTTCACCTCTCATTTACTGGCACTCATTGGTAACAAACTGCTCTGAGGTTAACAGCTTCAAGTTTTTCTTGATGGACATGACATGCTGTGATGTTGTTAAGACACATTTATCAGATAGTTGACCTGGGCCACATTTTGAGTTTTCTTCTTCCAGCTTCAACAGAGGCCACAGGGATAACTGACAGCAGCCTCATGAGTTTCAAACTCAAACAGACCTCTAACCTAAGAGGTATTATTTTTTAAGATATCTGCAGCTTCACTGCTGGACTTCAGACTAGCTATCTAACTGTTTGATGGATAGTCAAGAAAATTGTTTCACACATTCATTGTTCCCTCAGGATGAACTGTAATAACTTAGATCCTCTGACTTTTTAAATAGTGACATCATGCAGTCAATTTTCATGTGTCCCACACTTTAATTCATGACCAAATACTAGCAAAACTAATAATATTTGTACCAGCAGTGGTGGCAAGTGAGGGACACGGTGACATCAAATGTTTTTGTCCAACAAAAAGTCCAAAACTCAGATATCCAGCACTAATGCACAAACCAAACCCACCTGGGAGTGTTTGGCAATATATGTTTTTGTTAAATAATCAAATAACTTATAACTCTCAAACATGTAGATCATTATAGTGTGGGAAGAAATGTTGCAGCAGCTGTTTGTTTCCTGCAGAAAGGTTTGTGATGTTCTCATAGTGCTCTGTGGTTTTTATTTTTAGTAGCTGCTCGTGACAATCGGGGTGATTTCACATTAATGTGCGACCAGTATGATGTTTGAAATGTGCAGAAAGAGAAAACCACACCGAACTGACAGTATACTTATTTACCCAAGAGAAGAGATACACACTTAAGTATTTTCTGAAATTATACTTCATATTTTTTAGTGTACTTGTTTTTAAAGTAAAAACAATAATTATGTATATTTTTAAGAACTATGAATAAAGTGTATCTTACATTAAGAGCATGTTGGACCAAATTTACTATAAATATGCTGTTAAAGCTCATAAAGATACAATAATTAAGATATTTAAAAAACACTTTAATGAGGGTTAGAAAAGTATATTCATACGATTAAAAATACATTTTAAAATTAAGTACACTTTTAACAAATGTACTGAATTAGTTTAGTTTCAAGTGTTTTTGCATCATGGTAATGACACCCTGACGCCCTCGCCTTCAGCGCAGAACTCTGAGAAAAACAAACAAAGTCACCAGCTGTGTTGGATATCAGATCTTGTGTGTTTCAGTCAGCACAGAGGTTTACAGGTGAGTCACCTGTCTTGGGGTCATAGTGGAAGTCTGGTTCTCCGGTGAAGCCGAGGCAGCTCGCCTGCTTCTTGAAATGTTCCAGATCCGAGTCCTTCATGGTTGATTCTCGTGCTGGAAATAAAAAAACAAAAACCAAAAGATGAATGAACATGTCACATTGAGACACATGATTTTCTCTCCTTCTCCTGTTACTTCTTACAAAATGCATAAAAGACACGGCTGGTGATCTGATCTGGAAAGGTGCCATCGAGGTTCATCGAGGCGAGGAGCTTCCCGAGGTTTCTGGCCGTGCTGTTGATGATGAAGCTGAAACTGTCAGAGCCAATCTGCAGCACTTGGGAGGTCGAGGTGACGTTATGCACTGAGGACAGTAACAACCACAGTTTCATTTTAGGTGCAACAAACCAACAACGCTGTAAAATACTAGGAACACTTCCTTATGCCAAGTGCTGCTCATGTGGGGATGTTGGGTCTCTTTAAATTAAATTAGAGAGAGTATGGTCTAGACCTGCTCTGTGTGTTAAGTGCCTTGATTGATTTATTGATTGATGGATGAACTCTGGTACACCACCACCCACTATAACCTCAATACTAATCATAAAGTAGAATGATCCCTTTTCTGACGATGTCAACAAAGACTAAAAATGCTTCTGAAAAGTAGAATGTAAGGCAGAGCTGTTGTATTGGATTGCATTAGATTTCACAGGTGTTCCTAATAAAATGCTCGCTGAGTGTATCAGAGTCAGAGTCATTAATACAAGCCTACAAATGAAACTCCGGGTCTGTGTCATATTACTCCAGAATGACAGAGGCGTTTTCTAGTCTGGCGCCTCTATCAGCAGTAACATCCTGCATGTGGTTAAAGTTACTACTATACTATCTGACCTCCCTGCTGGCTTCTCTGACTAACAAACATGTAGAATCTGCAGTTTCATGTCAGATCAGGTAACTCACTGTCTGTAACTAGGGTGTCGCCTAGGATGTCTACTTTGGTTGTTATGCCAGAGCAGGTCCCATTTCTGTAAATAAAGTCAAAGGATGAGGTGAGTTCATATTCAGACTGATACTGACTCATAAGAAATAAATGTATACAAGTATTGTTTGTTCTTAAGACATAAGTCTAATTCACGGTCATTAAATGTTCTAAACTCACAGTCTGTTCTCCTGAGCCATTACAACACTGCTGGCATCGTCCGGTGACGGACTGATTTTCATCCAAGAGCTGCCGGTCACTTTCAGGACGGAGCCATGTGCTTCATTATCAGCGAAGGCCATGATGAAGTTTAACCTGCCGTATATCTGCACACAAAAATGCAGTCAGAGACAACAGACACAAATTTGGAGCACACATGGGCTTAAATGGTGTCACAGTACCAATGAAACCAATGCCAGACTTTTGACCTTTTTCAAATATCTTTATTTTATATTCCAAGTCATTGAAATAGTTACATTACTTATTACATTTTAAATAGAGTAACTAGTAATCTGTAATCTATTACATTTCCATAGTAACCTTCACAACTCTGAACATGCAGACATCAGACAGATATTCTGAATCAGAGGAGGGTTTACCACGCTGTGGTCGATCAGGGACAGAGGCTTGACCAAACCTTGGCACTCTTCAGGTGTCAGAGCCGAGCTGCTCAGGTACAACCCTGCAAACAGGAAATGAACGCTAAACCACAGATTCATGGTGACGAAGGACAAGCAGGAGACCAAAGTAATGAAGTCCGAGCCTCACTCAGCCTTTATATATGCTGCTGGTGACTACGGGGTTTCCAGCATTTGCACAAAGGGAACTGTTTGCTCCCAGTTTCCATATTTGTGTCACACCTCATCAGTTAACTCTGTTCACCTGGACCCTCAGCTGCAGCTCATCAGTAATCAAGCCTGTATATAGAACAAGTACATGCATCTATATATACTAGTGTACTAGGTTTATACTTCTAGTCCACATGTTACTTTATTGAAGTATACTTAAAGTATAGCACAAGTACACTCTTCTATATAGTAAAGGATTTTCAACTAAATATTAAGTCTTATTCACTGTAATCTATTTTAAGTCTATATAAGTCAATACTTTTGCTCACCTAAAAATGTTCCGTTACATATAATACTATCTTCTAAGTTGTGTATCAGATCCAGATGTGAATACCTGGAAATAAAAGCTGAAATGTTGATCTCTTGTCTCATATTCATCTTTTAATGTCAAACCCAAATGTTTTCAGTCTACAGCAAAAATAAAGGAATTGGCCTCACTGTTCCAATACTTAGATGGGACTGTATGAACATAAAAACATGAATATACATGTATATAGAACAGACATTAAACATTGGTACATTACAACAATGCCATCCTAAAGAATGCTTTTAAATGATTTTTAATGCTGACTCAGCTGTCAACAGTAATCTCTACAGGAAGTGCACTCCACAGTTTGGAACCAGCTAGAAGTAACTAGTCAGATGATCTAAGACCACGTTCAGGCTCAGAGGATGTTGAGAGGTCTGAAGATCTTCCACATTCACACAGACAGACCTTCATCTGTCCACAGTGATGAACACAAACATCTCTACTTTCACTGGCAGTTGAAATGAGCAAAGAAGCAGGAAGGAAACAGCTGCAGGCTGCATCTGCACTGATATCCAACATCAAGAGTGCCCTCTAGTGGAGGCTCCTGTTAACCTTCAGCCATCACTGCAGGTTGTTATAAACTGTTTCAACTGAAATCCTATTTCATCATCTGTCTTTGCAGTCAAAATGATAATGGTAATGTCTTTTTCATATATATATATATATATATACATATATATAACATAAACATGACAGTATAAATACAAGTAAAATAAGTATGAAGACAGAACAGCACTGAGGTAGATCAATAAACTACTTATACATTTAAAATACTTGAGTAAGATTTAGAGTGCAGGACTGTGATGTTTCTATTTTTAATGAAGTAAAATAAACTCAAATAAAGATCTAGTTAGTAATAATGACACTTAGCTGCACATACAACCAGCCAACAGCACATCTAATAAACATGTTGGTCATGTTTTCCATCTTAATTCATAATGTTGGCAACATTTACTAATTACAGCCATAAAAACACACAGTCAGTGTAAACATTGACATTTTAACAATGTAAAGTCCTGACACGACTAAAACGAGACAAACAGATAAAACACTAATAAAACACATAATATATATATTGAAATATTTTTATTGAATTTTCAGTTACATGACAAACATCACAATGACAAACATTATGTTATATACACAACCACATACACAAAACAGAAAAAAAGAAAAAACAAACAAAAAAAAAAAAAACATTACACATTACTACTACATAGAATGGGACGGGTCGGGGGTAGGGTTGGGGGGGCATTAAGGGTCAGGGCTATCCTGTGCAGGCATAGAGAATTCCTTGAAATAGTCCATAAATGGCTGCCACACATTTTAACATTTCTTAGTACAGCTTTGCGAGGAGTATCTCAATTTCTCTTGCTTCAGTCCAGCATTTATGTGTTGGAGCCTTCGGGCTTCTCCAATTAAGAAGAATTAATTTCCTGGCAAGGAGTGTGACAAAAACAACCACATTTGCCTGATTTGTTGAAAGTGTAATCCCTTCAGGTAAGGCACCAAATATTGCCATAATTGGATTGGGGCTGATCCTTTTCTTACAAATACAAGAGATGCATCAAAGACAGATAGCCAGAAGGAGTTCAACCTCGAGCACGACCAAAACACATGGCTGAGGGTGGCTTCAGTCTGGTGACATCTTTCACATCTTGGATCTATATTTGGATATAGTTTAGCTAGTCACCTGGGCCTGGTATCTGCAGGTTAAGATCCTCCTCCCATTTGGTCTTTACATGGTGAAGAGAATGAGCAACTACATTTTGGATCGTGTCATATACAAATGAAACAAAGCCTTTTGTTTGAGGATCCCTGTTAACACAATCATGAATCCAATCTTCCTCTATGGCTACTAAGGAAGGTGAAAAGCAAGTCTTAATGTAATTTCAAATCTGCAGATATCTGAAGAAATGAGTGTTTGGAATGTCAAAATGCACCTTTAGATTTAGTCAAATGAAATAAAAAGGCCATCTTTAAAGAAATCCTATACACATGAGACCTCTATTTTTCCACAGCTTCACTTCATACATAATAGAGCTGCAATCAATATAAGAGGAAAAGAAAAACTGGAGAAAATGTATCACAACTCTTTGTCCTTAAACAATCTTCAACAATCAATACAATCAAACAGGAATAAAACTGAGAGTCAATCTATAAAAACATCATTCATGAGTACATATCATATATAGCTGCTTATATAACTTCATGCACAATATATATGTGATACTGTCAGATTAAGAACTAGTTTAAATCATCAACTATTTAATGTAACACAACATGTCAAAGCAACAAGGTGATTTAATATTTCAGATATGAAGCATGAGAAACCAGCAGGTGTAGTTGTGACTGTTCATCTGGTGTTGTGTGTGTATATATGTGAGATGTATCATTGAATCAGAGTACGTCCACACTGCGTCGCTTCATTTGTAAACACATCTTTTTCTCTGTGTTTCAGCCCTCAGTCCAGACTAAAAATGCATTTTCTCACCCAAAACTGAGCTTTTCTGAGACGTTCTCCAGACTGTTTGAATCTAAAACAGCAGCTTGGTGTTCCAGTGTGTACGAGGAAAGTACACGTTCTTCTTCTATACTATACAAGAGAGTCAATCTATTCATCAATAACCATAACTCCACTGTAAGGAGATTACATTTTAATCTTTAATTTGTTTAATTTGACACTAAAACAGTGAAATTACCTGAAATACAAACTGTATCATATTTGATTCAAACATTTTCAACATTATGCTCATCTAGAATATAAGTAAAAATAAAATAAAAATAGAAAAAATTCATATTGTGGTAACTCAGAGACAGCCATTTTGAATTTGGTAAATAAGGGAACTGTTTCCTGTTATTTTGTTATTTTCTTATTTACTTCATCAGTTTCTCCAGTTCGTTGCGTATTTGTTCTTCTTTCTCTTTCAGGATTCGTTGTTTCTCCTCTTCAATATCTCTCTCCATCTCCTGGAACGTTTCATTGGTGTAATGATTTCCTCCGTTCTTCTCTGTTATATTTCTGATCTTCTTCAGCAGCTCTCTGACCTGAGAACGATCCTTCAGCTTATTATTGAACACGTGGTACTGGTTGTTACATTTGGCCACAAGTTCCTGCAGATCTTCGCTGTACTCCAAAAACTCCTCGATAGATACATCCAGCTCGTCACCACCAGTAAAGAGTCAATCCATAAAAACATCATTCATGAGTACATATCATATATAGCTGCTTATATAACTTCATGCACAATATATATGTGATACTGTCAGATTAAGAACTAGTTTAAATCATCAACTATTTAATGTAACACAACATGTCAAAGCAACAAGGTGATTTAATATTTCAGATATGAAGCATGAGAAACCAGCAGGTGTAGTTGTGACTGTTCATCTGGTGTTGTGTGTGTGTATATATGTGAGATGTATCATTGAATCAGAGTACGTCCACACTGCGTCGCTTCATTTGTAAACACATCTTTTTCTCTGTGTTTCAGCCCTCAGTCCAGACTAAAACTGCATTTTCTCACCCAAAACTGAGCTTTTCTGAGACGTTCTCCAGACTGTTTGAATCTAAAACAGCAGCTTGGTGTTTCAGTGTGTACGAGGAAAGTACACGTTCTTCTTCTATACTAAACAAGAGAGTCAATCTATTCATCAATAACCATAACTCTACTGTAAAGAGATGACATTGTAATTCATAATCGATTTAAATAGATACTAAAACAGTAGTTCATCTTAGAATAAAAGTAAAAACTGAGTAGATGAAAAAAGACTAGTTTGGTAAATCATGTGATGCAGCTCAGAAGGCAGCCATCTTGAATTTGGTAAATAAGGGACCACTGTTTCCTGCATTGCTCTGATGATCCTCTAGAGGGCAGCTAACATGAGCCTGATTGGATACAATATGTCTGTCAGGTTATCACTTAAACATCTTCATGATTTGTTTCCCGACGCTTTGCAGGTTTCGGCATAAAAAAGCTATTCCAAATTTTTGTGAGCCAACTATTTTTGCCTGTCATGTTCCTCAGGAAAAAAACTCTTTGCTCCCAACCTGGTTTGGCCTCAGATTCCTCCGCCTTAATAAGCATGTCAATACACTGATTAGTAGAGAGAGGATTTGGCTTCAGTGCTATCTCTTTCAGTCTGTTTGACCAATTTTCAGAGTTATCTATCAGTTTCTTCAACTCTGTCTCCACAAGATGTGTTTCATCCCTCAGTTTTTCAATCAAAGTCTGAGTGTCCTTTTTCTCTGCAGCTTTTAGGTACTTTTCTTTCAGCCCTTTCGCTGTTCGTTTTTCCTTAACCTCCTTATACTCCCATCTGTACTTCTGATTAGCATGTACACTCAAGGAACAATTGCCTGGGCACACAGTACAGTATCCATCTGGTCCCATTACAGCACAGTTTCTTTTATGTGTGTTTTTGAGTACTTGACAGGTACATGGATAATGACAGGTATGATCACACTGCTGACAATTAGTGGAGTTAAGTCCAGTACCAGAAATATCTTCTTGAACAAACTTTGTGACAGTGACTTTAAACTCAAAATTCTCATTGTTGCTGATCTTTGCCGCATGTTCTCTCAATTTGTTGGACGTCTCTTTTATCTCCTCAATCTTACCCACCATAATTTTAACCTGCTTCTGCAAAGTTTTCATAGAATTGTCAATCTGCTTTATTTCTCTGAGGACTTCCTTTGTCATATTCAAGCTTTTGGTGTCTATGTAATTAAGAGCAGCAAAGAAACTCTTCACACCTTCTGTCCCCATGTTCCAGCACATCTGATCAAAGCCTCCATCTTCATCATCTTCATCTGAGCTGTTTGCTGCAGATGATTTGTTGTCTGCAAATAACGCTGAGTTATTGAATTTGAAGTGAACTGGCAGCCCGTCTTTTGTTTTAGGACATGGGACACCTGATTCATTAATTGCCTGTAGAACTGGTGGATGTTGACTGTCTGCAGATGTCACCAGAACTCTGATGTTTTCTGCCACATCTTTGCCAAAGATTGAAAGCACAAAATCAAACATATACTTCTGTGATGCTGTGAGTTGTTCTGATGCAGCTGGAACTACGAAGCACACAGCATCAATTTCACTGATGGTCTCAGTAGAGAGGAGATTATGTAGCTCGTTGGTGATTTCTTTGTCTCTTTCATTGTCACTTGCATCTCCAAAGCCTGGAGTGTCCACAATGGTCAGAGAGAAGGGGGTTTTAAACGCGTCTTGATGATTGATTTTGTACACAGTGACTTCAGAGGTCTGGCTTTCAGCTTGTGATTTGGACTGATCCTCATCAACTAATTTCAATCTGAAATCGTCCTTCCACTCTACACCAACAATGTAGTTGATCATTCCGTTGATGAGAGTGGACTTTCCTTTTCCCGTTGCTCCAAAAAGCATTATAGTACGATTATGTCTCATGCTTTCATTACCAAAGTTATACTTCTGGCAACCATCTATGTCCATGTCTTCTTCTTTCAGGGGCAGTTTGTAAATTGAGGGAGATCCACAATTTATGGTTTCGCTTTCACGTATGAGAATTTCTGCGAGTCGTGTATATTTTGTTGTGCGGACATTCACAGTGATGCTTTCTTTGCTTCTACCAGCTTCACCACAGTCACACCTGACCCTGACAGCATATTCTGTCTCTGACTGAAGACCTGAAATGATCCCCTTATCAGCTCTTGACACCATTTGGTTCCACTGGAGATCTTCTTTCACCTCTTTCTCTGTTTGGGCGTACTCCACGATGTAGCTTAAAATGTGGACATCTCGTCCAATCTCTGCAGGTTTCTCCGAGCTAACTGATATCTCACTGGAGTTTGTTTCAACTTGAGGTTTTCCAGGAGGGCTGCAAGGTAAAGTTTTAATGTGACCACTGACTTCACCAGCTGGTCCAACACCTACTGAGGTCACTGCTCTGCATCTGAACATATACTCTGTGTTAGGAGTCAGACCGCTCTCTGTGACTTCTTCAGCTTTTGCTGCTGTTGTTTGTTTCCATCCATCCTCTCCACTGACACAGTACTCTACACAGTAGGAGGTGATGTTCTCTACTCCAAATCTTGGTGGAGAGATCTTCAGTGTCACACTGTTGTGGGTTACATCACCTGCTGTCACTGTTTCAGGCTTTGAAGGAGGCTCAAAGTTCTCACTGTCAGTAAAACCGTCTTTATAAACGTAGATGCTTGAACTTTTGTGTGTCTCATTTGTTAAACCCACTGTCAGGAATTTTATGTTCTTATTCTCTTTGTTGGCCTCTGCAAAATCACTGAACAGCTTTGCTTTGACCCTCATTGTATCTGATACTTCTTTAGAGG
The DNA here is from genome assembly GCA_021039105.1 of Scomber colias. NCBI lineage: Eukaryota > Metazoa > Chordata > Actinopteri > Scombriformes > Scombridae > Scomber > Scomber colias. Next base: position 87,840 of record JAJDFG010000327.1, read on the forward strand.
CGTACCATTGTTCCTTCTCTATGTCATGACAACGTGGATCTTGAGGGTCGTCTGGTTTGGGTTTTTCTTCTAAGTAGTTTGATAAAGCTGAGAGGTACGGTTCAGCACTTCCCAGTGAGGTGAAAACAAGACACACAGCATGTTCTGCACTCAGAGTTTCCTTGTACAATTCATTTTGAGATGGGACAATCTGGGTGTTTTCCATGTTGTCGATGAAAGACTGTAAAGTGTAGAGTTCTCTCTCTTTACAGTCCATCCACTTGTTCAGGCTTGTGTTGTTGAAAGGAGAAGAATGTCTCTTCTTCAGGATCTCTGCCAGCACAGCTTCCTCTTCCCCTCCTCCCCGGATTGATGGAAGTATCTTTGCCAAGTTTTGTTGGAATTCCAGTTTGTACTCAGAGAAAACTTCTTTAAAAGTTTTAAGTTTGTCACCAATCTGTGGGAACTGCTGTGCAGTGGTGGTTCTTATTGCATCATTGCATCTCATTTCTAGCTCAGTGAAGTCCTCCAGGACACTCTGGCATTTCTGCACTAATCTTAAACTTATCTGACGGACGAGTTTAGCAGCTTTAGAATCTAAAGTCACAAGTGGCAGCAGCCAGACCTTCATTGGTACAGCATTTTCTCCATTGGTTCCCAGCAGTTGTGGCAGGCTTTTGTAGACTTCTACAGCATCCTGAAAGGTTGTTGGAGATTTCTTCAGTAAAAAGTCTCCATGGAATTTGCAGGAGAACTTCTCCACCTTTTCAATGTCCTTATCATCCATTTTGAGGGAACCTTCCCCCTCTATTGATAGGCAGGGGATTTTCTTGATCATCACCTTCAAGTTTCCCTGAATGTCTTGATGACTTTCTTCATGAGACACCTCACGGTCAAAGACAAAGAAGGCTTGTGCCCCATAAAGGATAGCTGTGACTACATGTGTTGCTATCCCTTTATCAAAGACATACGGATGCTTCACATTACCTCTTCCAAGTTGATTCATTGTCAGTTGCTGCATCTTTGTGGTTGCTCGGTAGTTCAGTGTTACTCTGGCCTGATTTCTGGATGTTTTACTATCATTCAGGTATTTAGCAGATCCTCCAACCTCTACTAGTCCACCTAAGAAACTTGCCTTCAGTGATGCTTGAACATTTAATGCTGAAGATTTATCTGCAATTGATTCAGATGCAACTATTTCAAAATTGTTGTAGCACTGAGGTCTTTCTTGTATATCATTTTTCAGATCATTAAGGTCCCACAATGTGATGCCTGCAGAAAAAGCAAAAATCAAGATCTTATGTGATTATAAAACAGATGTATAACAGAGAACTGATCACTGCTGCTGAAGAATCAAGCAGTTTTGATCACAACAATCACAACAACAGAGAGTTGGTTACTGCTGATCACAAATCAGTCCAGGTGATCTAATAATATAAAGCAACAATAATTGTTCACGCCTTACATCTTACTAATACCAGTTTCCATTCATGAACTTCCCTACATTCACAAAATAACAATTTAAAGGTCTCCTTTTCAAACATCCATCTCAGACGATGTGAGTTTCTCATGTCCAACAGCTCAACAACACTAAAATTTATAACACTAAACAAAAGACAAAAGATGCTCATTTTCTATTTCTCACAGATCACCCACTGGACAAAATCAACTTCTCTCTTCCAAAGCAGTGTATCAACGAAATTCACTGCTTCACTGTTGTGATGCATTAAATATTTGTACATGTGAATGTTTACCAGGGATGAGTGAGTCTTTACGGCAGTCATACAGCATCCCGAGGCTGAAAGGTCGGCCGAGCGCTGCCACCTCCATCGTCCCCATGGCGTCAGCATCCATTGCTCAGTGTGAACTGGAAAACATGGACAACAGCTTGTTAGTTCTTCTATTTGTCACCTTGTAATGTGGCTGCAACACAGACGTACTGCAGAATCTATCAACAATAAATAATATAATAACTATATGGATGTGGAGAAGGAAGAAAGGATTTCTTCTAGGACGAACAAATCACCCTACTTTTCACCAGTGACAGACCACCAAGTGTCTGAAACTGTGTTCACCACAGTGAAATGTCTGTGTGGAAAATAAGTTACTTTGTCAATTAAAGAGTCAGATAACGTGCATACAGACTGTGGTCTGTGGATAAAGTAACCACTGCTCTCCATTCATTGACTCCACCAAAACAGCTTTTCTTCCCTTTGTAACGGCTGGTGAGTGTGGACCCAGTTGCAAGAAGGGGAAGCGAGGCAGAGGTACAAAGTCCATTAAGGCAAGTTCTTTAATCCAAAGAGGAGGCAGGTGGTCATACACGAAAAGGCTAGCAGGAATCAGGCAACCAAAACAGGCAAGGAGCAGGCAGAAAATCTGAGGTCAACAAACAAACCGGTCTTACACAAGGAAACAAACATGAACAATGCGAGAAAGCAAGTACACAGGGTAACAAAGACAATCTGGCAAGACACAGGTGAAACAAATAGGTAAACTAAGGCGGGAAAAAGAACAAAGAGGGGAAGTAAACTGACAGCACAGGGGAAGACTAGACTTTCAAAATATAACAGGAAGTGTACAACACAACATAAAATACAGAGTCTGACACCCTTTTCCTTTCCTCTCTCTTGACTTTGTTGTTTATTGTGTTGATTAATAAATGCTATTATAGCTTTAAAGAGAAGTCATTCTGTCTTTATTGTGAACATTTATTATGATAGGTGGCTGATTGAGGGAGTCAGTGCTTGGATTCAAACCTTCACCGTTCAACCATGTTAGCAGCTTTTAGTGTTTATGAGACGTTTTATGAGATTGCCATTTTTGTTTGGTTATTGTACCCAGAGAGCCTCATATTATTAATTAATTTTAATAATCAGGCAATTAAAAGGCAAATTAAGCTTTGCGAAAGTTCAGACAGGAAGACCACCTTTTTGTATGCTCATGTCAAAGTTTTACTGTGGCGTTGTTTAGCTCAGTGGGTAGAGCACCTGCACCATGTGTTGAGGCTAGTCCTCACTGCAGACCACTCTGCCTCCACTTTCCTGGCTCTCTCTACTTGTCTGTCCATTAATAGCCCCAAAAAATATAGTTAAAAAAAAAAAGTTTTATTTCTCATTCTTCCTGGTCCTTCTCACAGCTCATACTGAACTCTGTCAAAGCTGATATTTTCCTTGCTGTTATTTCTTGAGCATCAATTGATACATCAGCTGTTCACATCATCTGGTCAAGTCTAACCAATAGCACAGTGATACACCTTTGTCAGCCTATCATATTGCAGCTGTCATTATAAATGTTCTCCCTCTCTGCTCAGGTGCTTTTCTTAATGCTGTTTTTGCATAGCTCACCAGCTCCCATCACCCCTCAGTCTTCAGATTCCATGAGCTCTATCATGGACTCTTGTCCTTCGATTCAAAAATTCTCCCAGCAAAGTCCAAGTGCCAAAGACTTTGACCATACCTAATCATTAAAATCATACTGCATACTACATTACACATAATACTGCAGTACTTTTACTTGTAATGGGGTATTTTTACTGTATTGGTACTTTTACCACATTAAGTATCTGAATACTTTTTCCACTTCAGTACTTTGATGTTTGGTGTGTTTTATTATTGAAGTTATTTAGAAGCAGAGGGTTACGAGCACTGAACTGTCTGCAGGACTTTGACCTTTGACCCAGTGATGTGACCCAGTTTTTATTTCTTGTTGATATTTGATGGTTTTTTATTGACCGTTTGATCCTCAGTGTGGTTGGTGCTCTCCTTTAGTTTATCAGCTTAATTACAGTGTTTCAATATTGAAGAGTAGCAGTGTAATGATAATAAAGTGTATTATTTCCTTATATTAATATTTGCATTTGGTAGCTACAGTAGAGCTTCTGTCTGTTGTGTTCTTCATACTGTGTAATTAATGTCTATTCTTTTTTCATTTCAGTGTTTCAGACCACAAACAATCCTGTACAATAGTTATTAATAAAGAGTTATTGTATGAAGCCATTAACCAGCTCATATGTACAGTGACCTCATGTTTATATAATTACACTACATCTTTATGTACAGTTCTGATGTGGGAGAGATGGATGTCACTTTTCTGTTTATTGGAATTGGAATTAAACTTCATTGTCCACCAGTTTTTAGCTCTCCAAATCATAAAAGTGAGACAAGAACATGCAACATATACAAGCAGTAACATATTAAACTGATGTGGTAACAAGACACCACTGAGACAAAGGTATTAAGGTGCACATGTTTATTACTAACCAACACAAAGCAGAAGCCTCACTGGTCACATACCTGCCTGTAACCTTATTGGATGGATCTAATCTGTTATAAATTCTACTTCATCATGCATCACTCTTTCTCATTTCTTAAATCATTTCATAAACTGAGCCACAAAAATTAGTTTTAACAACGAGCAGCAACAAGTGTTTCTAATAATTTTACTGGAGGTCTTACCTGATTTACGTTTGGTTTGAGTTTCCTGCAGGTTGAAGCTGTTCTTTGTGTTTCTGCAGCTGTACAGTGACGTCCAACAAAGGAGATTCACATCATCAGTTTGGTTATAACAGCAGCAAGAAACTCTCTTTATCTCTCTGAAACATCTGCAGCCACAGTGCTCTCACACACAGTCATGAATATCTTGCACAGAAAGGTTTGTGATGCTCTGAGAGCGCTCTGTGCTTTCTATCCTTATATTCTCTCTGAGGGACAAACTCCACCTTTTAAAAAGAAGTAGCTACTGAAGAGAATTAGTTTGGTGGTGTTTGTACGAATTTCCCCATGGGAGAATAAAGGCTATCTATCTATTGATTACCCAGAAATGGTGTGACCATAAACTGTGTATATTGATCACATTTGAAATGTGCAGAAGGGGAAACAGCATTCAGCTTGTGGTTTACTTCTTCAGACAGAGGTCAGAGGTGAGAAAAGAGTTTCAACTGGTTTGAACATTTTGTACAGAAATTTCTGAATCCTCTGACTTTACCTTGAGCACAGAGTTTTCACTTATTCTGTAAAATATTTCAACCCCATTTTGCTGGGTTGTCAAGAAATTACTTTGACACATTCATGTTTCTCTCAGGATGAATTATAATAACTTTGATCCTCTACCTTTTTATGTCATACCATTATCTGGTCAAAACTTTAATATGCCAGTACTTTGGTTTATGACCTGCACAACTAGGACAAGATGACATCGTCAAACGTGTTGTTTTGTCCAATAAACTCAAAGATATCCTGCATTAATGCACCAATATAATCCACCTGGTGAGAAGTGTTATTTCTTCTAAAATAAACCTTTTGTACAACAATCAAATAACTTAATACACTCACAAACATGTAAATCATTATCATGAGAAGAAAAGTTTGTATGCTGCAGAAATGTTTCATAGCGCTCTGTGGTTTCTATCTTTATATTCTCAGTGACAAACATCATGTTCTCTTTATTCGTTATAAGGAGGAAGTAGCTGCTGAAGAGAATCAGCCTGATTTCTCAGAAATGGTGGAACCATAGAGTGTGTACAATGATCATGTATGAAATGTGCAGAAGGGGAAACATCACTCAGCTTGTCGCTCTGACCACAATCTGTGTGCTGAGACAACTTTTTTCTGTCTGAAGGGAAAACAGCATTCTTAGACTTCCTCATTGACTCAATAAATGTACGTGTGGCCCCTGATAAAATGCACAGGAAACCCCAAACAGCCAGCGAGGGGCGTCCTCTTTCTACCGCAACATGTGCCCAAGAATCTTCTAATATATATTTAGATTTCACAAAGTCAGAACCAACTTCTACCCTCCCTGTACTCATCAAAATGGTTGTTAAATGAAGTGTTGAACAGGTAAACTACATAAATGTTAAACAGGGCTGTCAAAGTAAAGCTAGTAACAGCACTGTTGTTTTTTTAGCTAAACTATGGATTTATATATGTGCCTTTTTTCTGAGTGTGTGATTTTAAGCACTTTATTATTTTTTGCAAGTAAAGAAATCATACCAAACAAGCTAGTTAGATCACACAAAGTCATACCCTATCTTCTTCTTTCTTTCTTATAGACATAAAACCCATTTAGTTCATTTTTGTGTGTCAGTGCCTATGTTTCACTGATTTGTGACATTTTAAGCATGTTATCAATACTTAGTGGGATAACAGATGTTACAATTATAAACTGCTCCATGACGGTCTACAGCAGTTCTGACCTTTGTAGTCTGCTTCTGCCCCTTCATGTACGAATAAGGATAGTCTGATTTTTCCCAATACTTTGATCACCATCTCTCAACCATCAACAAAATCAATACAGTGTCAGTTGTAGAAACTGCATCAGTCATTATCAAATCCAACAAAGGAGATTCAGTCATGAATATCTTGATCAGAACTCATCAATAACACGAGTGCTGATCATGTTTAAGCTCGGTCCTCATTTTTCTTTCACTTCACTAAGATCATGTTGACCTGAATGGGTTTAGAGACCCTGCAGCTCTAATCTGGAAAAACAACAATAAAACAGAATCAGTGTACTTACAGCAGAAAGGTTTGTGATGCTCTGAGAGCGCTCTGTGCTTTCTATCTTCATATTCTCTCTGAGGGACAAACTCCACCTTTCAGATGAGGATGTAACTGCTGAACTGAACTGGGGTGGTTTACCATAAATGGTGTGACCATAAACCATAAACGTTTGAAATGTGCAGAAGGGGAAACAGCATTCAGTTTGTGGTCTACTTCTTCAGACAGAGGTCAGAGGTGAGAAAAGAGTTTCAACTGGTTTGAACACTTTGCTGGGCTGTCAAGAAATTACTTTGACACATTCATGTTTCTCTAAGGATGAATTATAATAACTTTGATCCTCTGCCTTTTTATCTCATACCATCATCTGGTCAAAACTTTAATATGCCAGTACTTTGGTTTATGACCTGCAAAACTAAGACAAGATGACATCATCAAAGGTCTTGTTTTGTCCAACAAACTCAAAGATATCCAGCATTAATGCACCAATATAATCCACCTGGTGAGAAGTGTTATTTCTTCTAAAATAAACCTTTTGTACAACAATCAAATAACTTACAATAATCACAAACATGTAAATCATTATCGTGGGAGGAAAATGCTGCAGCAGCTTCCTGTTTGTATACTGCAGAAACGTTTCACAGCGCTCTGTGGTTTCTATCTTTATGTTCTCAGTGACAAACATCCCGTTCTCTTTAGTCTACTATAAAACTATACTATAAAAACATTTGATTTCTAACACATAAGAAAAAGCTCTTCTGATCAACCGTAAGTCAAAGATTTTGTAAAATAAACAGTGAAATTCTACTTTTCTCTTTATATAATTATTATATACTTATCTCTTTCATTTCTTTCCCACTTGCGAGAGAGAGAGAGAGAGAGAGAGAGAGAGAGAGAGAGAGAGAGAGAGAGAGAGAGAGAGAGAGAGGAAGTCATACAAAAATAAGAATGATTCCAGACAGACAAACGGAGCTGATGTTTTTTTTCTTCTGTGGAAACTCTGGTGATTAAATAGTTAATGATGCTAATGATGTAGCTATCCACTAGCTTCATACAGTCAGATTCACATCATGTATGATTTAGAAACCAGTATGGTTAGTGGAGTATTTTAACAGTGTGTGTTTAAAATATCTGTTTATATAACAAGTTTAAATGTGTTTATATGTTATTTCTTTATCACTTAAAAGCATTGTTAAAAATCTTTAAGTGTTCATTTATTATTCAATTTTATACAATTATTTTAATTTCATAATACAGTAGAGATGTGGAAAAAGCTAAAATGGAATAAATCATCTTTACTTAAGACACTGTAAACAAACGCAGAGATCATTTCTATTTATATAAAGGTTAAAATATTGAGAGATTTCATTTATATAGAAAGAACTTTAATGAACTGGTTGTTCTGTACTATATGTGAAGATCCAAGCCTGAAGTCTTCTAACTTGATGGCGAGCCAGACCCAGTGAGAGCTGTCTGAGGGTGTCATGAAGAGGTTTGACTGGCTGCTTCCAACTCTCTCTCTCAGTGGATTCATCTTTGGATTCCCAGATAAGGAGTAACACAATCACTTAGCCTATATGCAGTTAGTGAAAGTTAAACAAACAAGAGCACAAGTGACACAAAGAACACTAAAAGAATACAAGAAGAACATTAAAGCTGCAAGCAGCAATGATCAGGCCCTCGCTTCCTTGCTCCGCCCTGAAGCAGCGAGATTTGCCGTAATGCATCTTCAAGATCCTAATGTAGCATTACTCATTTCTGCAGCAGTCTATCGTTATCACAGTCACCAAAGTGGTAGCTCGTACTTGCTAATGGCTAATATACACGGGAGAGAAAGGACAGGCCGCCATTGTCTGTTTGGTCTGGGAACTCACACACTGACCGTTTATTCTGCGCATGCTCACAATAACATCCTTGTGTACGTAGGCACATGACATCACTGCTTAGACTATTCAACATGGCGTTGCTACTCATATAATAAAATATGCTTAACACTTAAGATAACACAGAGTGACTATAAAGTTGGTCAGATTAAATCAAAATCGCAGATTTGATTAAAAATGGCCAACTCCCTGTTGGAGTGAGGGTATGGGTCCAAGAGACTTTTTTGTGTGTCTTTAGATGATACATATGTGAACTGTAATTTGGTTAATCTATGTCAATCTGGAGAGAGGGGCTCAATTTTCTTAATCTTCTACGGGGTGCAGTGGCACCATTTGGCCAGCAGTTCCTGTTTAATGGACAAACATAAAATTGTCACATCGCCACGAAGCAACTAAACCAGTAATCAAAAAGATTTTAATAACTTTTCATCTTTAATATCTGAAGATGTTTCTGAATGAATTTGAAGTCGGTCTCAAGCACGTTTAGGCTGTCAAAATGCATTTGTTTTATATAATAGTGCACTGTAGTGCTCAGGCCCTGAAAAGGAAACTGACATTAAAGACTTTTTTTTCCACAAAAGAAGAGCTCTATTTTTTTATTTTGGGGTTTATGTATGTCATAAGTGTTGTTTTTTGATGTTAGACTGTAATAAATCTGCCAACTGTTCACAGTACTTTTACAAATTATGATAATCATAACTCCTCTCTAAAAAGTAAAAGTAAATGTTTTGGTTTTCCATTGAGAATAAAAGTTATTTTGATGAAACACTGTTCCATCATCCTCTTATAACTGCAGTCCTTATTTACATACAGCAAATCAAAGCTGTCATAAAGTGATAATGTGTCGTTCTATCATTGGCTGACGGTCACACTGAGCCTGATAGCATCCTGACTAACAACACAAGTGTCACAACCCAGTCTGTTATTTAGTCACTTTTTGTTTCTCTTAGTGTTTCTTCTCTAATGTTTCCTGTTTTATTTTGATACTCACCTCTTGTCTCATTTCAGGTTCTTCACTTCCTGCTTCTGTTTCCTGCCTGTGTGATTACCTGCCTCACCCTAATGTGTTGCACCTGTGTCTCATTGTCTTCCCTCCCTGTAGAGTATATCATCTTTTAGTTTTCTCCCCTCAGTGTTTCAGCGTTATTTAGTTTATTCCTTGTGAGTCTTTCATGTTTTTTGACCACTCTCTGCCTTGTTAACGCTGTGAACACACCGAAGGGCAGTGAAAAGCAACCAGTGACGAGTTGCCTACAAACTGTATGTAAACTGACAGCAGCCGCTCTTCACCACCACTGTCGCTGTCTCTGCATTTCTGTGCCAAAATAAAAGTTGAGAATAGTTCAACTTTTTGTGACAAAGTGGGGTGAGAGAAAAGCTGCAGCCAATCAAAACACAGAGCCGTCTGACATGTAGAAGTATGTTTTAATAAATGAAACACATTTAACAATGGAAGATCTACTTCTCTCGGCTCTACTCTCTCATCCAAATACGGTCACTTCTGGATCCAGAAATCTAAGATGGTGACAGTCAAAATGCCAACTCAAGACTTCAAAACAGGAGTTCACGAACCAATGAGTGACATCATGGTGGCTATAGTATGTCCAATACTTTGTTAACAGTCTATGATTGTGACAGGCTTAGGCCTAATGACAGTATCTGTGTTGCCTCTGCTTTCCTCTGTACAGATTCCCTCTGATGGTCCGGCCCTTCCCACCTCATTAAGACATCAGTGTCACCAACTTGGAGCCTTTATGAGCCTGGTTATTCCAAGATGGCTTTCTCTCTCTTCCTCCTGGAAGAATGATGCCTTTCAGGTATTCAGTTTGGTTTTATTTGGGTTTTGATTGTGTTCAGTTTAGCCATGATTTATATTTTTACACCTCAAAGTTTTCTCACGGTCAGTTATTGTTCATGAATTATTAAACTTAACTTAATACTTAAACAAGTATTGCATAACAAAGATAAATACCCATCACTCCACTCTAAATATATAACCATTTTTGATAGTGTACAGTCTTTTTCTTTTTTTTAAGGTAAAAACATTAAATGCACAACAAAATTGATTAAAGAATTTACAGAAATATTACCTGAAACACATACTCTATCATATTTGATTTATTTTCACCATAATATTATGACAAAATAAAGTACACCATATTTATGTGCTGCTCCAACCCACCAAATGCTTAAATTCAGTTTATTGTCATCATACACAGTAGAGCAATGTACAACAAAATTAGCAATTAGTGTTGTAGAGGCTGTACCGTACAAAGAGTTCAAATAAAAAAACATTTAATAATAATTTAGTGAGTGCACCTAAACCCATTCCAGTTCATTCCTTCTCAGTCCAGTTTATTATTGGTAAAATGAGTCAGTGCAGTTTCTTTTCCAGGTTAATATACTGTCTATGACATACTGGTAAGGTGCCAATGCATAGTCTCAGGGTGCTGGACTTAGTGTGCAGTCTCAGGGTGCTGGACTTAGTGGACTTAGTGTGCAGTCTCAAGGTGCTGGACTTAGCGTACAGTCTCAGGGTGCTGGACTTTGTGCGCAGTCTCAGAGTGCTGGGCTTAGTGGGCAGTCTCAGGGTGCTGGGCTTAGTGCGCAGTCTCAGGGTGCTGGGCTTAGTGCACAGTCTCAGGGTGCTGGGCTTAGTGCACAGTCTCAGGGTGCTGGGCTTAGTGCACAGTCTCAGGGTGCTGGGCTTAGTGTGCAGTCGCAGGGTGCTGGATTTGGGATTGAACCCTCCATGCATTGTGAGGAGCTTCCTGGTCTTGATATCAGTGGCCTCTATCTCCTCTTTTGGCCAGTTTATTATACCTGTGCGGTATCTGAGGACTGGCAGGGTGCACGTGTTGATGGCTCGGACCTTGTTCTCCCCATTCAGCCGACTCTTCAGGAGCAGCAGAAAGGTTTGGCTGGATAGATGCAGTCATGTAAATACATTATTTTACTTTCTGTGCTGACTTTTTAAAACAGGGAACAGAAACAACATGAATTAGAGACATGAAACTGATATCTGAGATGACTAAACACAAGAGTACTGATCAGAGCACATTAACATTTAATAACTTACAGATCATCAAGTACTGAACATTATTCTACCAGACTACAAACTACCAGTTACTCTACATTAAATAAAGCTACACTACATTGAAGCTACAGCAACATGGGAAAAGTGGTTTCCTTACAACTGAAAAGATGCATCATTTAATCCCATGCTCTACTAGGGAATATATATACATTTAATTTTGGTCCTCTGCTGCCACCGACAGGAATCTTACAGTAACAGCAGGCAGGCTCATTTAACTCAGTTAACAATCATGAAAGAACAACTATTAAATTTACCTATTAAATGGCTTTAACTATACCCAACATCATAGTTAAACATTTAAAAATTTAAGTAATAACAGAGTAAATAATAAAAATCTCTAAACTACCCAAACAAACATCAGGAGATCAGTGTTTGATTATTATTTTCTGTCCTTATTCTTTTTTACAGTGGTTTGGTTGTGTGGATTTGTTGAGGGTGATTACATTTTGTAAAACATTTTTACATCTCATAAAACAAAATGACATTAGCAAAACACTTCTACCAGTCCCGAAACAAATGACACAAACCGGAAATGGAAAGTACCAAATACGTGACATGGAAGTGATAAAATGAGCGATGCCAGTCTGTACCAGCACACCAGTAGGTTTACTCAGCTGTTTAATAAACCATACACACATATAAGCATATGTGTGTATGAACTAAGCTAGCTGCTACTGCTAACTGCTAGCTGCTACTGTCATGCTATGTAACGCTGAACGGAGTTTTCTTCTTCTCTCGACACTTTCACAACTAATCTCTTACTGACTCTACAGCACCACCTGGTGGCGGAATTTATACAACGCTTAACTCATGAATGAACCAACTGCAACGCAAATTAAACCATTAATGAACTAAATTACTCACAGAAAACCCAACAACTTTATCTTAGAGAAGCACAGTTTGTGTTCAACATTAACTGTTGTCAGCAGCTCCAGGAGTTTATGAGAAATACATTTGTTTTGTTATATAATGAATGTTTCCTTTGACAGGGTTAAATAAAACCTACTGTGATCTCTGTCTTTACTTGTGTTAACCAAACACCTCTAACTTTGTAATTTTTGTGAGTAATTTAGTTAATTTAATGGTTTAATTTGCGTTGCAGTTGGTTTATTCATGAATTAAGCGTTGTATTAATTCCGCCACCAGATGGTGCTGTAGAGTCAGAAGTTAGTTGTGAAAGTGTCGAGAAAAGAAGAAAACTCCGGCTGTGTCCCAATTTGGTCCAAATTGCGAGGCTGCATCCTCGAAGGACGCATTTCGAGGCCGATTACGTCACAACACCGCGCGAAGGCTGTCCCAATTCGAAGACTCCTTCAAATGCAGCCTTGAAATGCGGCCTTCTTTTCCCTCTTTTTCGAGGATGCATCGCTACTATCCTTCGCGGCCTCCCAAATCCCAAGATCCTTTGCGCGGCGCTGTTCAGTGCCGCGAAAACACAACAATGGCGACACCAACAGGTGAAGACTTTTCATTCAAGTGTAAGTATTGGTTTGTTTTATTTAATTATTTTTACTTATTACTACTTATACTTTTACTAATTACTTATATTTTATTACTTGACTTATATATATATATATATATATATAAATGGACTAAGATGAACAAATTTAGATTTTAATAAAGAGCTACGTTTGGGATTATCACTATTATATGTTATACTTCATTATTATCATTATTATGATAATTTTTTGCTATATTAGAACCCTTTTGTCTGTTGACATAGTAAAAAAAAACATGTTTTACATTACATTTTGTTTTATTTTTGTTTTAGGGAGCAAGGAGCAAACCGAGCTCCTGATTAAACAAAGAGGGGGAAATGACCATCACCTTCACTGATGTCCATTTTTGTACATCTTTGCATCCCTGTGTTGATGTGATCTTGTGTTTACCTTTTCTCTTGCTTCCCTCTGTGTTTAGAGCAATACTGGAAAAGATTGGGCTGGAGGGGAAGGTCCAGCCCTACCAGGCCAAAGAAAAAATGGGACAATTTAAAAAAATAAATAAATAAAGTAGGTAGCCTATGGTTTGGATTAGTTTTACTGTTACTAAATACTTTTGCTGAAAATTGCTGACATGATTGATTTCCGCTGCCTTAGGATTGCAAATATCCAGGGACAGGGGAGGGGGCCAGCGGCAAGTCCACTGCTGGCACTAGGCCGTGGTTTGTCCTCATGGATGAGGTACTGGGGCAGAGGCCATCTATTGCCCCCCCTGTCCTCATTGCCTCCATCCGTGAGGACACACCAGGGCCAAGTGCCGCAGTGGGTGAGCAGGAGAGTGAAGAGGAGGAGGAGGAGGAGGAGGAGGACCAGCCAGGGCCCAGGAGGAAGAGGAGGAGGGAGGATGACCTCCTTGACCTCATAAAGGAGGACATGAGAAGGCAAAATGAGGCAGAGGAGAGGAGGGAGCAGGAGGGGAAAGACAGGATGGAGAGGCTCTTCTCTCTCCTGGAAAAAGTAATAGAAAAATAAATATACATCTATATAGATGTGTTTAATTTGATTTTTATTTATGAACTGTGTTTATTTATGATTTTTCATTATTTTTTATTTGATTGTGAAGATTTTGATGTTTTATGTTGTTATAAAATAAAAAAATATTGTTCATTGTTACACGTCTATTCCATTTAGTATTTACAACTTCAGTACAATTTATAACAGGGTTGCATAAAGTGCTACTGTTCAGGAAGAACAAGGGATTAAATATTTTCTTTTATTATCAAGTGATGAAACATTTCACTATTTACAAAAATTACATCAGAAATAACTATTTACAGATTATTATTATTTTATTATTCTTTCTCTTGTGTGTTTTCATTCTTTCTTTCTTTCTTTTTTTCTTGTGTGTTTTCCTTCTTTCTTCTTCTTCTTTCTTTCTTTCTTTCTTTCTTTCTTTCTTGTGTGTTTCCTTCTTTCTTCTCCTTTCCTTTATTCTTCTCCTTTCTTCTCTCTTATAATTTTGTCTGCTTTTTCACCGTGTTTTCGGTCGTGGCGTCTTTCTCGTCTTATGGGAGGGAACAGCTGGTGACGCAACCAGGAAATGCCTCGAAGGCTAGACCGTCTCATTTCACAACGGTTGATACGTCCTTCGGAGGTTCCTCAAGGCTCGCAGTTGGGTCCAAATTGAGACACAGCCTGTGGTCAGGAGAAGATAAATGTTTTAACCTGGATTTAAAAGTGTAATAAAACCTACTGTGATCTCTGTCTTTACTTGTGTTAACCAAAACCTCCAAGTTTGTAATTTTTGTGAGTAATTTAGTTAATTTAATGGTTTAATTTGCGTTGCAGTTGGTTTATTCATGAGTTAAGCGATGTATAAATTCCGCCACCAGATGGTGCTGTAGAGTCAGATATTAGTTGTGAAAGTGTCGAGAGAAGAAGAAATCTCAGTTCAGTGTTGTACACAGCATGACAGTGCTGGCTCTTAAAGAATTGCCCCTCAGGGAAAGTTAGGTAAAACATGAAACCTTTATTTTATTTGCTGTTAGACATCATAAAAAAGCCTTAAAACTGTTTTTGAAAATTAAAAAGGAAGATTTTGCCATTTCTTTCCCCATCCAGACCACATTAGATTAACTACTCATAAAATCTGAAAGCAACAGCTGTTCATATGTGTAAATGGTGCAAAAACAAAGAATCAGCTGCTAAATATTATTATTAATGTTTCCTTTAACTTCTCTTCTCCTTCTCCTCTGTCTATAATAGTGACACTGACATTAACCTGACTATTAAAGCTTTACTGTATTTGTTCAGTTTAAAGATAAAATAGACCCAAAAAAAAGCAATACACTTATTTTCATCTACTATTATGGATCATACTTTGAAACTTAACACAGTTCAGTGTAAAATGTGTATGTTTCTAATAAATGTTCAAATGTCCAAAAAACTGAATCTTTAAAATGAAGACACAGTTTATGTCAAAGGTCAGCAGGTTCAACAATGGTCCAGTTTTTCTCAGCTCTGCTTACTGAGGGAGTCGATGTTGTACAGACAGTGAAAACATCCAAATATGTTGTTAACATGTTTTATTTCTTTATTTGTTTTAATTCATTCAGTAATAAAAAGGAAAGGTTAATAAAACAGTTTCAGGTTGTATTTGAGGGAATTTTTCATAATCACAAAATACAAAGAAAACAAAGATAATGAAATATACAGTAGAAAACAAATATAGAAAGTCTGCTTTAAATTCATATTTACTCTTCAATCTCCTCATTTATAATAAAAATGCACTTCAATTCACAAAATCCAAGTTACAAAATGTTTGAAATAAACAAAAATATATAGGTTTTAAAAGAGAACAAATGAAAACTATTTGAGAAGTAAAAATAAATTCAATATAAGAAAAAAGGCAAGAACAAACAACACATATTTAAATGAGATAAAATCAATTCAAGGAAAATAAAAACTCAAATAAAATCAAGAAAAACTGATAAAAGTTTAAAAAAGATTAAAAGAGATCACTGAGTCAGCCGACCTGATCTCATCATTTGTTGTGCTGTCTCCAAACTGTCAGGTTAAATTTCAGGAAATAAGTTTAAAATAATGAAGAAGACATCTAAACGTTCTCTATTTAATATAATGCTGCAGCCATAAAAACACAGAGTCAGTGTGAACATTGACATTTTAACAATGTAAAGTCAATGTAAATGTGCTCAATAGTTAATTTGCACCTGCAGTCCTGACACGACTAAAACGAGACAAACAGATAAAACACTTCATACATAATAGAGCTGCAATCAATATAAGAGGAAAAGAACAACTGGAGAAAATGTATCACAACTCTTTGTCCTTAAACAATCTTCAACAATCAATACAATCAAACAGGAATAAAACTGAGAGTCAATCTATAAAAACATCATTCATGAGTACATATCATATATAGCTGCTTATATAACTTCATGCACAATATATATGTGATACTGTCAGATTAAGAACTAGTTTAAATCATCAACTATTTAATGTAACAGAACATGTCAAAGCAACAAGGTGATTTAATATTTCAGATATGAAGCATGAGAAACCAGCAGGTGTAGTTGTGACTGTTCATCTGGTGTTGTGTGTGTGGGTATATGTGAGATGTATCATTGAATCAGAGTACGTCCACACTGCGTCGCTTCATTTGTGAACACATCTTTTTCTCTGTGTTTCAGCCCTCAGTCCAGACTAAAACTGCATTTTCTCACCCAAAACTGAGCTTTTCTGAGACGTTCTCCAGACTGTTTGAATCTAAAACAGCAGCTTGGTGTTTCAGTGTGTACGAGGAAAGTACACGTTCTTCTTCTATACTAAACAAGATAGTCAATCTATTCATCAATAACATAACTCTACTGTAAGGAGATGACATTTTAATCTTTAATTGGTTTAATTTGATATTAAAATTAGTGAAATTACCTGAAATACAAACTGTATCATATTTGATTCAAACATTTTCAACATTATAAACAAAATGAATTACACAATTTTTTATGCTGCTTTAATCCAGCAAATACTCGTTTTAGAATATGAATAAGACTAAAAAAATAGTAAAAAGTATGGTTTGGTAAGTCATGTGACAGAACTCAGAGGCAGCCATCTTGAAGTTAGATATCACTGTTTCCTGCATTGCTCTGATGATCCACTTGTTGATGATGTAAAGGTCTCTGAAACTCGTTTATCAATCATGATACAAATGGTGTTTCAGGCTTAATTATCTGAAGAGTCTCTCTCCTCTGTCTATTTTAGCCATGTACTCTGCTCTTTCTCTCATGTCCATCAGGTCCTGAACTCGTTTCTTCCATCCTGGTCTGCACTCAGCTTTCTCTCCCTCAATAAGCATGTCAATGTACTCTGGAGTAGAGAGAGGATTTGGCCTCAGTGCTATCTCTTTGAGTCTGTTTAAACACTTTGCAGACCTCTCCATCAATTTCATCACGTCTGCCTGCACATCGTCATATTCAGCCTTCAGTTTTTCAATCAAAACCTGAACACTTTTCTTAGCCTCTGCAGCTTTTAGGTACTCTTCTTTCAGCTCTTGCACTGTTTGCTTTTCTTTAACCTTCTTATACTCCCATCTGTACCTCTGATTAAAATGTACAGACCAATGACATTTGCCAGGGCACACAGTACAGTTTCCATCTGGTTCCATTACAGTGCATTTATATTTATCTACATCATTTGGAATGGGACAAGGAAAGTGGCAGGTATAGTAACACTGCTGACAGTTGGTGATGTAGTGTCTAGTACGAGAAATATCTACTTGGACAGGCTTTATGACGGTGACTTCAATCTCAAAATCCTTATTCCTGCTGATCTCTGCCTCATGCTCTTTCAGTTTATCAGATGTCTCTTTTATCTCCTCAAGCTTGGCAAACCCAACTTTAACCTGCAGCTGCAAATTTTCAGCTGAATTCTCGAGCTGCTGTCTTTCTCTGAGGACTTCCTTCGTCATTGTCAAGCTTTTGATTTTTATGTTATTGACAGTGATGCTTTCTTTGCTTCTACCAGCTTCACCGCAGTCACACCTGACCCTGACAGCATATTCTGTCTCTGACTGAAGACCTGAAATGATCCCCTTTTCAGCTCTTGACACCATTTGGTTCCACTGGAGATCTTCTTCTTTCACCTCTTTCTCTGTTTGGGTGTACTCCACGATGTAGCTCACAATGTGGACATCTTGTCCAATCTCTGCAGGTTTCTCCCAGCTAACTGATATCTCACTGGAGTTTGTTTCAATTTGAGGTTTTCCAGGAGGGCTGCAAGGTAAAGTTTTAATGGGACCACTGACTTCACCAGCTGGTCCAACACCTACTGAGGTCACTGCTCTGCATCTGAACATATACTCTGTGTTAGGAGTCAGACCGCTCACTGTGACTTCTTCAGCTTTTGTTGCTGTTGTTTGTTTCCATCCATCCTCTCCACTGACACAGTACTCTACACAGTAGGAGGTGATGTTCTCTGCTCCAAATCTTGGTGGAGAGATCTTCAGTGTCACACTGTTGTGGGTTACATCACCTGCTGTCACTGTTTCAGGCTTTGAAGGAGGCTCAAAGTTCTCACTGACAGTAAAGATGTCTTCATAAACGTAGATGCTTGAACCTTTCTGTGTCTCATTTGTTAAACCCACTGTCAGGAACTTTATGTTCTTATTCTCTTTGTTGGCCTCTGCAAAATCACTTAACAGGTTTGCTTTGATCCTCATTACATCTGATACTTCTTTAGAGGCGTACCATTGTTCCTTCTCTATGTCATGACAACATGGATCTTGAGGGTCGTCTGGTTTGGGTTTTTCTTTTAAGTAGTTTGATAAAGCTGAGAGGTACGGTTCAGCACTTCCCAGTGAAGTGAAAACAAAACACACAGCATGTTCTGCACTCAGAGTTTCCTTGTACAGATGACTCTGAGATGGGACTATCTTGGTGTTTTTCATCTTGTTGGTGAAAGACTGTAAAGTGTAGATTTCTCTCTCTTTACAGTCCATCCACTCGTTCAGGCTTGTGTTGTTGAAAGGAGAAGAATGTCTCTTCTTCAGGATCTCTGCCAGCACAGCCTCCTCTTCCCCTCCTCCCCGGATTGATGGAAGTATCTTTGCCAAGTTTTGTTGGAATTCCAGTTTGTACTCAGAGAAACATTTTTTTAAAGTTTTAAGTTTTTTACCAATCTGTGGGAACTGCTGTGCAGTGGTGGTTCGTAATGCATCATTGCATCTCATTTCCAGCTCAGTGAAGTCCTCCAGGACACTCTGGCATTCCTGCACTAATCCTAAACTTATCTGACGGACGAGTTTAGCAGCTGATGAATCTAAAGTCGCAAGTGGCAGCAGCCAGACCTTCACTGGTACAGCTTTTTCTCCATTGGTTACCAGCTCTTCTGGCAGGCTTTTGTAGACTTGTATAGCATCGTGAAAGGTTGTTGGAGAATTCTTCAGTAAAAAGTCTCCATGGAATTTGCAGGAGAACTTCTCCACCTTTTCAATGCTTTTGTCGTTCATTTTGAGGGAACCTTCCCCCTCTATTGAGAGGCAGGGGATTTTCTTGATCATCACCTTCATGTTTCCCTGAATGTCTTGATGACTTTCTTCATCAGACACCTCACAGTCAAACACAAAGAAGGCTTGTGCCCCATAAAGGATTCCTGTGACTACATGTGTTGCTATTCCTTCTTTAAAGACATACGGATGTTTCACATTACCTCTTCCAAGTTGATTCATTGACAGTTGCTGCATCTTTGTGGTTGCTTGGTACTTCAGTGTTACTCTGGCCTGATTTTTGTATGTTTTACTATCATTCAGGTATTTGGCAGATCCTCCAACTTCTACTAGTCCACCTAAGAAACTTGCCTTCAAGGATGCTTCAACATTTAATGCTGAAGATTTATCTGCAATTGATTCAGATGCAACTATCTCACAATTGTTGTAGCACTGAGGTCTTTCATGTATATCATTTTTCAGATCATTAAGGTCCCACAATGTCATTCCTGCAAAAGAAGAAGCAAAAATTATGAAATTTTCAGCTTCCTTCATGAATGAACTGATGTTCAGCTATTTTTTCTCTTTATTGAAGATTTTCTTGTTACAGATATTTTGATGGTACATGAACACAATCTAAACACCTATTAACAGAAAGATAACCTGTCCCTCCAGGAAACTGTAATCTTGTCCTCACAAGAATTAATGCATATTCTAGCAAAGGCTGCAATAATGTCACTGAATTTAAAAGTAGACAGGGATGGATGTTATGCACTGTGGTTAAAAGAGAACTTGAGTATACGACAGCTTTTAGTGCAGATAATGGCTCTCCACTGATATGACTGTGTGTATGTAACATGTTCAGAGCTGACAGTGTGTCGCTTGTCATCGAACATGTTAAATACTGAATGAGTCAGAGAAAACTTGGATTTCAGACTCTGACTATGTTTTGTGTCTGAGCAGTTTCTAGTGTTTCAGGTTTTCTCCATATGTTAGCTCACAGATTAGTTAATGATGAGAAATGCAGAGAGTGTTTTTTCTGTACATCTTCACAGGTCAGCTGTTACTCAGATTAATGTTCATATGTGGGATTGTTCACAATAAAACAGCTCTGATGGATGAATCCTGAGGTGCAGTTTTACCACAAAGATCCCAACTCAGATTACATCACAGTTTAGAGAAGAATCAAGCAGTTTTGATCGCAACAATCACAACAACAGAGAACTGGTTACTGCTGATCACAAATCAGTCCAGGTGATCTAATAATAAAAAGCAACAGTAATTGTTCATGCCTTACATCTTATTAATACTAAGTTTTATTCTTGGGTTTTACTGAAATGCATTCACTCAATAGGTCGACAGTTTAAAGGTCTCTTTTTCAAACAGTCATCAATGTGAGTCTCTCATATCCAGCAACTCATTTGAATCCTTTATAACACGAAACAAAGACATAAAAACTCCTCATTTTCTATTTCTAGTAGATCAGATCAGATTTTCCTTCCAGAGCAGTGTACCAATCTATGTTAATATTAAGAATGTTTTGGTTGTTGTGATGGATTAAATATTTGTACATGTGAATGTTTACCAGGGATGAGTGAGTCTTTACGGCAGTCATACAGCATCCCGAGGCTGAAAGGTCGGCCGAGCGCTGCCACCTCCATCGTCCCCATGGCGTCAGCATCCATTGCTCAGTGTGAACTGGAAAACATGGACAACAGCTTGTTAGTTCTTCTTGTTGTTTGTCACCTTGTAATGTGGCTGCAACACAGACGTACTGCAGAATCTATCAACACTACATAAAATAATAACTATAGACATACACTGACAGGATAAATATTATTTGAGATATCATAGATACACAAAGTTTTAGGACTGGCTAAGATTCATAAAACTCCACAGAGACACTGAGAAATAGTAGACTTGGTCAGCAGGAGCACAGGGAGGGACAATGGCTGTGTCCCAATCTGGTCCCAATTGCGAGGCTGCATCCTCGAAGTACGCGGCCTTTGCGGCCTTCGAAGGATGCAGCCTTCTGAGGAACCTCCGAAGGCTGCATCAACCGTTGTTAAATGAGACGGTCTAGCCTTCGAGACATTTCCTGGTTGCGTCACCAGCTGTTCCCTCCCATAAGACGAGAAAGACGCCACGACCGAAAAGACAGTGAAAAAGCTGACAAAATTATAAGAGAGAAGAAAGGAGAAGAATAAAGGAAAGGAGAAGAAAGAAGGAAAACACACAAGAAAGAAAGAAAGAAAGAAAGAAAGAAAGAAAGAAAGAAAGAAGAAAGAAGGAAAACACACAAGAGAAAGAATAATAAAATAATAATAATCTGTAAATAGTTATTCCTGATGTAATTTTTGTAAAAAGTTAAATGTTTCATCACTTGATAATAAAAGAAAATATTTAATCCCTTGTTCTTCCTGAACAGTAGCACTTTATGCCGTTTGTTAACCCTGTTATAAATTGTACTTAAGTTGTAAATACTAAATGGAATAGACAAAGTGTAACAATTGACAATATTTTTTATTTTATAACATTAACATAAAATCACCACTTCTTTTTGGCCTGGTGGGGCTGGACCTTCCCCTCCATGCCCATCTTTTCCAGTATTGTTCTAAACACAGAGGGAAGCAAGAGAAAAGGTAAACACAGGGATGCTATGTTAACAGACAAAAGGGTTCTAATATAGCAAAAAATTATCATAATAATGAAGTATAACATATAATAGTGACAATCCCAAACGTAGCTCTTTATTAAAATCTAAATTTGTTCATCTTAGTCTATATATATATCTATCTATCTATCTATCTATCTATCTATCTATCTATCTATCTATCTATCTATAAAAATAAGTCAAGTAATGAAATATAAGTAATTAGTAAAAGTATAAAAGTATAAGTAGTAATAAGTACAAATAATTAAATAAAACAAACCAATACTTACACTTGAATGAAAAGTCTTCACCTGTTGGTGTCGCCATTGTTGTGTTTTCGCGGCACTGAACAGCGCCGCGCAAAGGATCTTGGGATCTGGGAGCATCTGGGAGGCCGCGAAGGATAGTAGCGATGCATCCTCGAAAAAGAGGGAAAAGAAGGCCGTATTTCAAGGCTGCATTTGAAGGAGTCTTCGAATTGGGACAGCCTTCGCGCGGCGTTGTGACGTAATCGGCCTCTAAATGCGTACTTCGAGGATGCAGCCTCGCAATTGGGACCAGATTGGGACACAGCCAATGTAACCGGTTTGGATAACGTGGAGCTGCAAATTGGTCACTGAGTTTTTTTTCTAGTCTGGTGAGTTAATCAACAATGCTAACTAAGCTAATAATCTAGCAAACTGCTAGCTTGATGCAATCTATCAGACTCATGTCATGTATGGTGTGGGGAAAATAAGAAAACCGTGGGTAATGTGTGTTTAAAATGACTGCATTAATATGTTAGTATGTGTTTTCATCAGGGCTGTCAAATGATTCTTTTTTTTTAAAATTGCCATTAATGGTTGAATTACAACAGTCAATTGCAATTGATCATATTTTTAGTCTATTTTTATTTTATCTATATTATTAATATAATTATATTATTCTATATAAGTCCATGGGTCAATGATGTGACTTTTATTGTGTCCATGTGGTTTAGTTTGTTGGGATATGTTATATCACTCCAAGAAAACCTTTACACAATGAGACTGAAGAAAATTGCCTTTGGGCAGTGGGTCTTCTGGTCTCCTCACTGGAATTATTAAATTAAAATACATGAATAAACATTTTCAAAAGAAAAAGAATAAAATCTCATCATTAAATGTTGAGTGATAAAGCGGTTACAGTTAAAAGGAATAATACATTTTATGACCACAGCATGACATGGCACATCCGCTGTGAAACAAATAAACTTCCCCACACACCTTCGCTCAACCCTGCAGCCCTTTGCTGCAAAATCAGTTTCAATTTATGAAAAATATTAACATAGTGTCTTATCATATAAGATATGCTGTTGCAAATTCCACATGCTTTTTATTCTTTAATAGATCAATTCCTTAAATTAGTCTTTGATTATGCTCGCCATCTAATGACTTAGAAACAAAATTGTCTTGAGGCCAAACTTACTGACTCCTGCTCTGCATTAAATGAAACTCCACTACACTGAAGCTGTCACACATAAAAATATAGCAAACATTTCAAGCAAATCATTTTGACTAACCACCATGCTTTGGTGTTTAGTCTTTTTCTTGTCTGTTGTTATTGGCTCTAAAACCAGCCTATAGACACACTATCACCAACTTTACTGGTGCTAATACAGCGTGATAAAAGGTTTGTTAAACATGTGGGACATGTTCCTGGATCAAATCCCACATTACTTAGCAAAGCAGTGCTAGTGGAAGTGTGTATCAGAATGAATGGTGTGTTAGTGTAAATGTGGGACACATCTGCTGATTACCTGATGGTATGTGACCACAACTCCAAGTGTAGATGTTTGGATGGACCTGTATAACCCTGCAACAGAGACATTGTAGATATCAGCTCAGGGATTGGTAAGAGATGTAAATGGTAAGTGGACTGTAATGACAGAAGGCTTTTCTAGCACTTTTACACTACATGTCACATTCACCCATTCACACACATTCATACACTGATGACGGGGGCTACCACACAAAGATGTCCTCATCATACAGAAGTGTCTCCACCACACATACAGGTCCATGTGTGGCAGTGGCACCACATACTTGTGTTTGAGCTTCAGAAATGCTTGATGGGAAAAAGTTGCTTGTGTGGACGCTACCAAAAAAAGGGGAGAACTGGGGCGATTCTAACATTTTTTGGGTTTTGATGTCATCACTCAAAATCCTATTGAACTATTTGGATAAAAAAATTAACAGTAACTGTTCTACTTGTTAACAATCATCAGATGTTTTTATAAGCAATGTTAGAGTCACAATATTTGTTGAAACACTACAAGTCAAATGTTTAATCTGACCCAATGTGCACAGGACATTATAACAACACATGTAACACCTTCAAATAAACACCAAAAACCATAATAAACTCTGAAGAATATAGATGTAGTTAAAATAATGTAATACAACAATTAATGTAAGTTTAATTAAAACAGAATAATGAATCCTATATTAATACAAATATAAAAACAATTCATAATGAACAAGCAACCAAAACAACATCACAGACACACACTTCAGGTTTTACATGGTGTCTGTTGGCAGGCCGAGACGGATCAGCACAGAGCATGTGCAGAGTTTCATGGTTCTGTCTCTTTTCTGATTGGTGCAATTTCAGATGTTACAAATGCCCTGAAAGCAGTCAGGTTGTCTCCTCCCTACCACTGCATGGCACTGTACCAGCTTCACTAGCACCTTCATTGTGTCACTGCTTGAAGGGATGCTACCACCACCCTACTGAGGAATGTAGTTCAGTTAGGGTGCTACTTGTAGTCATTTGTAGATTAACAACACTACTGCTGAACATTGAGTAAAAAGTTTGAGTTCAGCTACTTGAAATCTACTTTTTTATTAAATTATGTACATAGTATGAACTTTCCAAAATATACAGATGGATAGATAAAGTACTTTATTAATGCCAACGGGAGATTAAAGTGTTACAGCCACTGAACATAAATCACAAAATAAAAAAACTGTGAGGTAGGTAAAAGAAACAAATACAAAGAAATGCTAAATGATGTATAATAACTACATAGATTAAGTTAAGATTATTACGTGGTTGGATATGACACAGCCCCACCCACAAACATTTTCATATACATACATTCAAACATTTCAGTTAATATCCTTCTCTTAAATTCTAGTTTTAATTATATAATTAATATTTGAGTATAATTATCCAAAATCAAATCACATAAATGCTGATAATGTAATAACTGTCTTTAGTTGAATCTGGAAAAACAACAATAAAACAGAATCAGTGTACTTACAGCAGAAAGGTTTGTGATGCTCTGAGAGCGCTCTGTGCTTTCTATCTTTATATTCTTTATTAGGGACAAACTCCACCTTCTCTTTCCTCATGAGGAAGTACCGTTCAGGGTGATTTCCCAGAAATGATGTGACATATGACAATATCAAAACACATGGCAGAAGCCCAAGAGAAGAGATGATAATCCCCTGTTTGAAAACAAGATATACAGGTTTAGATTGGTGATGGATTGCCAAAGGTATGATGAAGAAAGAAAGTAATTAACTTCAGATGTAGAACACAATGTACTAATACACTGGAGAATCTACTAGGAAAGACAATACTAACATAAAATAGAGAGACTTTGGTTGTTGTTTTTTTACTATTGTGCTTCACTCCAGTCCATTAGGTGGTGGATGATTCAGGGATTCACTATTATCTGAAATACACACTGTATCATATTTCATTCACTTTCACCATAATATTATGACAAAATAAAGTAAACCATGTGTGCCGCTTCAATCCATCAAATGCTTGAAGCTTAAAATGTAACTTGAAAGAAAAATAGGTAGCTTGATAAATCATGTGAGCTGCAACTTAAAGTCCAACTGAAAATTTAAAGCAATATTTCAGCTCTGTATATCACTTGTTCTGTGTTCTCTGTTGAGAAAGAATCTGAGGTTTAGTATTACTTTGATTAAATACCATCTCATCATCTCCTTTTGCAGCTGGGGCCCTTATTTCCAAAGCAAATCAAGTCTTGCATAAAACAATAACACCATTATCGTAGGCAGAACATATGGCCACACAGAGCAGAACAAAACAAGAGTCACATACTTTGAACAACAGTCTATTAAAAAGTTTCAGTTGGCTCTTTCTGCCCTTTAAAACATCTTCTGGAGCATTCATGCTTAACATGGCCCCATTTACAGCTCTTCATTGGACTAAAGTGGCTTCTCAAACATATAAACTACATCTGCTACAACTGTCTGTATTAAAGGTTTCTAACTGGTGCAGCAGAAAGGTTTAGCTGGATAGATGCAGTCATGTAAATACATCATTTTACTTTCTGTGCTGACTTTTTAAAACAGGAAACAGAAACAACATGAATTAGAGACATGAAACTGTTATCTGAGATGATTAAACACAAAAGTACTGATCAGAGCTCATTAACATTTAATAACTTACAGATCATCAAGTACTGAACATTATTCTACCAGACTACAGACTACCAGTTACTCTACATTAAATAAAGCTACACTACATTGAAGCTACAGCAACATGGCAAAAGTAGTTTCCTTACAACTGAAAAGATGCATCATTTAATCCCATGCTCTACTAGGGAATATATATACATTTAATTTTGGTCCTCTGCTGCCACCGACAGGAATTTTACAGTAACAGCAGGCAGGCTCATTTAACTCAGGTAACAATCATGAATGAACAACAAATTAAATTTACCTATTAAATGACTTTAACTACACCCAACGTCATAGTTAAACAATCATATATATATAAATAAATAAGTAATAACAGAGTAAATAATAAAAATCTCTAAACTACCCAAACAAACATCAGGAGATCAGTCTGATTATTGTTTTCTGACCTTATTCTTTTTTACAGTGTTTTGGTTGTGAGAAATCACTGTTCTCTCAGCTCCTGTTCCTTCAGTATGGCGTCCTCAGTGAACCACCTCCACACTGGTTTATCTCTCCATAGTTTTAGTTTTATTTAACCATCAGTTTCATACTCATTCTACTCGTACCTCTTGTTTTCTGTGACCTCCTCATTTTCGTACATCTCTATGTCACTTCAGTATTTTATACAGAAGGCCCAAAATATGTAAGTTACTACCCTCATATTTTGTGAATTTATCCCCACAACAATTTAAAAGAGCCTTGAAATCACTTTTATTATGAAACTAGTATTGTCCTTTTAGACTAGCTATCTAGTCTGAGAGCAGTGAATGTTTTTTCATATTCATACAGAGGCTAAGTGATTGTAATTGTTTGGTTATTTTACTGTTTGTGTTTGACATTGTTTTCACTGGAGGGCTGTGTTTTTAGTTTATCAATGATGATGTTCTTTATACCTGCAAGAATTCTTGTAATGTAATTGTGTGTTTGTGATCCTTGTTTGTCAAGTTGAGTGAAAAGTTAAGGTAAAACATAAGTATAGACAATTAGTGGATGATTCACTGTTTTTGAACCACTTACACATATGAACAGCTGTTACACATCAAAGCAAAACTCTTAACACTGTTTAAACTCACTTTCAGATTTGTGAAAACTCAAATCTGGACAACATTAATCACTTTGCTAAAACAGAAAAAAATGCAATGTTTTCTGTTTTCATGAGCAAAATAAAGGTTCCAGAAATCTGAAATCGTGTTTAAACAGTGTGGAGAGCTTTTCTATGATGTCAAACCCCTGTTCATATGAGTAAAAGGTGCAGAAATAGAGAATCAATCAGCCACTAAATATCATTATTCATGTTTGCCTTAACTTTACTCCTTCTTCTCTTTCTATGGATGTTTTAGTGACAACAGTGATACTGGTATTAATCTGACAGTTAAACTTTACTGTATTAGGTCAATTTAAAGATAAACTGGATTAAAATAAGACTTTTCATTTATCTATTATCATGGACCATGCTTTAAAACACCACACAGTTCATTGTAAAAGGCTTATGGCTGCTATCATTAACAGAAGGAGGTCTGATCTATCAGAAATGGTGTGACCTGTATGACACTGAAGTAAACTACTGATTGTATGGAAGTCAAGCGTTCCCCTTGAGATGTGTCCTCTCACCACTTTTATCTGTTTTCTATAATCTTTCATCAGAAGCTCAGGAGTTTTAACATGGACACTACCTTCATGAACATGCTTTATTCTTGTTTCAAATCTCCTCTTCAATGATCATGTTTGGGTCACTTACCTTGTAAAGCAGGAGCAGGTTAGAAGGAATAGTTAAAATATGCAGTAAAGGTGCAGTCACAAATCTAAATGATCTCTCCCAAGTGTACAAAGTCAGAGGCACAAAGAAAGCTCAGTCAGTCCTGGTTCAGTGAGTTCAGGTTGCTTCCATCTGGTCGCAGATATCATCCACAAAGATTCAGGAACTATACATTTAACAAGTCATCTGTCCCTGCTGCTATTGGCCTCTTCAATGACATTATGTAAGTCTGTTTTATTTAAATAGTTTATGTGGATTGTTGAGGATGATTATATTGTTTTCACTGCTGGCTCTGACAACAAAGCAGTGAAATCTCATTTTTTTCTGTGTTTATTTTACAAAGTTTGAGACAAATTTACATTTTGGAAAACATTTTTACAACTCAAAACGTTTTTACATCTCATAAAACAAAATTACATTAGCAACACACTTCTACCAGTACCGAAACAAATTAACAAATGACACAAACCGGAAATGGAAAGTACCAAATACGTGACATGGAAGTGATAAAATGAGCGATGACAGTCTGTACCAGCACACCAGTATGTTTACTCAGGTGTTTAATAAACCATACACACACATAAGCATATTTGTGTATGAACTAAGCTAGCTGCTACTGTCATGCCATGTGACGCTGAGTTTTCTTCTTCTCTCGACACTTTCACAACTGATCTCTTACTGACTCTACAGCACCACCTGGTGGCGGAATTTATACAACGCTTAACTCATGAATGAACCAACTGCAATGCAAATTAAACCATTGATGAACTAAATTACTCACAGAAAACCCAACAACTTTATCTTAGAGAAGCACAGTTTGTGTTCAACATCAACTGTTGTCAGCAGCCCCAGGAGTTTATGAGAAATACATTTGTTGGTTATGTAATTAATGTTTTCTTTGACAGGGTTAAATAAAACCTACTGTGATCTCTGTATTTACTTGTGTTAACCAAAAACCTCTAAGTTTGTATTTTTTTGTGAGTAATTTAGTTAATTTAATGGTTTAATTTGCGTTGCAGTTGGTTTATTCATGAGTTAAGCGTTGTATAAATTCAACCACCAGATGGTGCTGTAGAGTCAGATATTAGTTGTGAAAGTGTCGAGAAAAGAAGAAATCTCAGTTCAGTGTTATACACAGCATGACAGTGCTGGCTCTTAAAGAATTGCCCCTCAGGGAAAGTTAGGTAAAACATGAAACCTTTATTTTATTTGCTGTTAGACATCATAAAAAAGCCTTAAAACTGTTTAAACCCACTTTCAGCTTTGTGAAAACTAAAAAGGACGATTTTGGCATTTCTTTCCCCATCCAGACCACATTAGATTAACTACTCATATAATCTGAAAGCAGCTGTTCATATGTGTACGTGGTGAAAAAACAAAGAATCAGCTGCTAAATATTATTATTAATGTTTCCTTTAACTTCTCTTCTCCTTCTCCTCTGTCTATAATAGTGACACTGACATTAACCTGACTATTAAAGCTTTACTGTATTTGTTCAATTTAAAGAGAAAATAGACCCCAAAAAAAAACCAATACACTTATTTTCATCTACTATTATGGATCATACTTTGAAACTTAACACAGTTCAGTGTAAAATGTTTATGTTTCTAGTAAATGTTCAAATAACTCCAAAAACACTGAATCTTTAAAATGAAGACACAGTTTATGTCAAAGGTCAGCAGCTTCAACAATGGTCCAGTTTTTCTCAGCTCTGCTTACTGAGGGAGTCGATGTTGTACAGACAGTGAAAACATCCAAATATGTTGTTAACATGTTTTATTTCTTTATTTGTTTTAATTCATTCAGTAATAAAAAGGAAAGGTTAATAAAACAGTTTCAGGTTGTATTTGATGGAATTGTTCATAATCACAAAATACAAAGAAATCAAAGATAATGAAATATACAGTAGAAAACAAATATAGAAAGTCTGCTTTAAATTCATATTTACTCTTCAATCTCCTCATTTATAATAAAAATGCATTTCAATTCACAAAATCCAAGTTACAAAATGTTTCAAATAAACAAAAAAATCGTAATATAATTAGGTTTTAAAAGAAAACAAATGAAAACGATTTGATAAGTAAAAATAAATTCAATATAAGAAAAAGGCAAGAGCAAACAACACATATTTAAATGAGATAAAATCAATTCAATGAAAATCAAAACTCAAATAAAATCAAGAAAAACTGATAAAAGTTTAAAAAGATTAAAAGAGATCACTGAGTCAGCCGACCTGATCTCATCATTTGTTTTGCTGTTTCCAAACTGTCAGGTTAAATTTCAGGAAATAAGTTTAAAATAATGAAGAAGACATCTAAACGTTCTCTATTTAATATAATGCTGCAGCCATAAAAACACAGTCAGTGTGAACATTGACATTTTAACAATGTAAAGTCAATGTAAATGTGCTCAATAGTTAATTTGCACCTGCAGTCCTGACACGACTAAAACGAGACAAACAGATAAAACACTTCATACATAATAGAGCTGCAATCAATATAAGAGGAAAAGAACAACTGGAGAACATGTATCACAACTCTTTGTCCTTAAACAATCTTCAACAATCAATACAATCAAACAGGAATAAAACTGAGAGTCAATCTATAAAAACATCATTCATGAGTACATATCATATATAGCTGCTTATATCACTTCATGCACAATATATATGTGATACTGTCAGATTAAGAACTAGTTTAAATCATCAACTATTTAATGTAACACAACATGTCAAAGCAACAAGGTGATTTAATATTTCAGATATGAAGCATGAGAAACCAGCAGGTGTAGTTGTGACTGTTCATCTGGTGTTGTGTGTGTATATATGTGAGATGTATCATTGAATCAGAGTACGTCCACACTGCGTCGCTTCATTTGTAAACACATCTTTTTCTCTGTGTTTCAGCCCTCAGTCCAGACTAAAACTGCATTTTCTCACCCAAAACTGAGCTTTTCTGAGACGTTCTCCAGACTGTTTGAATCTAAAACAGCAGCTTGGTGTTTCAGTGTGTACGAGGAAAGCACACATTCTTCTTCTATACTAACCCTAACCCAAGAGAGTCAAACTATTCATCAATAACATAACTCTACTGTTAGGAGAAAACATTTTAATCTTTAATTGGTTTAATTTGATATTAAAATTAGTGAAATTACCTGAAATACAAACTGTATCATATTTGATTCAAACATTTTCAACATTATACAATCCAGCAAGTGTTCACATTAGAATATAAGTATATACAAAAAGAATGAGTAGTTCGGTAAGTCATGTGACACAGCTCAGAGACAGCCATCTTGAATTTGGTAAATACTTGTCTTAGTGAAGTGTGGTTAAGTCATGTGACACAACTCAGAGGCAGCCATCTTGAAATAAGCGACCACTGTTTCCTGCATTGCTCTGATGATCCACTTGTTTATGATAATGTACATTGCGGCCATTCTGCGCATGTCCTGTTCCTCAGGAAAAAAACTCTTTGCGTCCAACCTGGTTTGGCCTCAGATTCCTCCGCCTTAATAAGCATGTCAATACACTGTTGAGTAGAGAGAGGATTTGGCTTCAGTGCTATCTCTTTCAGTCTGTTTGACCAATTTTCTGAGTTATCTATCAGTTTCTTCAACTCTGTCTCCACAAGATGTGTTTCATACCACAGTGTTGCAATCAAAGTCTGAGTGTCCTTTTTCTCTTCAGCTTTTAGGTACTTTTTTTTCAGCTCTTTCACTGTTCGTTTTTCCTTAACCTCCTTATACTCCCATCTGTACTTCTGATTAGCATGTACACTCAAGGAACAATTGCCTGGGCACACAGTACAGTATCCATCTGGTCCCATTACAGCACAGCTTCTTTCATGTGTGTTTTTGAGTACTCGACAGGTACATGGATAATGACAGGTATGATCACACTTCTGACAATTAGTGGAGTTATGTCCAGTACCAGAAATATCTTCTTGAACAAACTTTGTGACAGTGACTTCAAACTCAAAATTCTCATTGTTTCTGATCTTTGCCTCATGTTCTCTCAATTTGTTGGACGTCTCTTTTATCTCGTCAATCTTACCCACCATAATTTTAACCTGCTTCTGCAAAGTTTTCACTGAATTGTCAAGCCGCTTTATTTCTCTGAGGACTTCCTTTGTCATATTCAAGCTTTTGGTGTCTATGTAATTAAGAGCAGCAAAGAAACTCTTCACACCTTCTGTCCCCATGTTCCAGCACATCTGATCAAAGCCTCCATCTTCATCATCTTCATCTGAGCTGTTTGCTGCAGATGATTTGTTGTCTGCAAATAACGCTGAGTTATTGAATTTGAAGTGAACTGGCAGCCCGTCTTTTGTTTTAGGACATGGGACATCTGCTTTGTTGATTGCCTCTAGAACTGGTGGATGTTGACTGTCTGCAGATGTCACCAGAACTCTGATGTTTTCTGCCACATCTTTGCCAAAGATTGAAAGCACAAAATCAAACATATACGTATGTGATGCTGTGAGTTGTTCTGATGCAGCTGGAACTACGAAGCACACAGCATCAATTTCACTGATGGTCTCAGTAGAGAGGAGATTATGTAGCTCGTTGGTGATTTCTTTGTCTCTTTCATTGTCACTTGCATCTCCAAAGCCTGGAGTGTCCACAATGGTCAGAGAGAAGGGGGTTTTAAACCCGTATTGATGATTGATTTTGTACACAGTGACTTCAGAGGTCTGGCTTTCATCTTGTGATTTGGACTGATCCTCATCAACTAATTTCAATCTGAAATCATCCTTCCACTCTACTCCAGCAATGTAGTTGATGATTCCATTGATGAGAGTGGACTTTCCTGATCCGGTCGCTCCAAAAAGCATTATGGTACGATTCTGTCTCTTGTTGTCTTTGCCAAAGTTATACTTTTGGCAACCATCTATGTCCATGTCTTCTTCTTTCAGGGGCAGTTTGTAAATTGAGGGAGATCCACAATTTATGGTTTCGCTTTCACGTTTGAGAATTTCTGCGAGTCGTGTATATTTTGTTGTGCAGACATTCACAGTGATGCTTTCTTTGCTTCTACCAGCTTCACCACAGTCACACCTGACCCTGACAGCATATTCTGTCTCTGACTGAAGACCTGAAATGATCCCCTTTTCAGCTCTTGACACCATTTGGTTCCACTGGAGATCATCTTCTTTCACCTCTTTCTCTGTTTGGGCGTACTCCACAATGTAGCTCAAAACTTGAACATCTTGTCCAATCTCTGCAGGTTTCTCCCAGCTAACTGATATCTCACTGGAGTTTGTTTCAACTTGAGATTTTCCAGGAGGGCTGCAAGGTAAAGTTTTAATATGACCACTGACTTCACCAGCTGGTCCAACACCTACTGAGGTCACTGCTCTGCATCTGAACATATACTCTGTGTTAGGAGTCAGACCGCTCACTGTGACTTCTCCAGCTTTTGCTGCTGTTGTTTGTTTCCATCCATCCTCTCCACTGACACAGTACTCTACACAGTAAGAGGTGATGTTCTCTGCTCCAAATCTTGGTGGAGAGATCTTCAGTGTCACACTGTTGTGGGTTACATCACCTGCTGTCACTGTTTCAGGCTTTGAAGGAGGCTCAAAGTTCTTCCTGACAGTAAAGCCGTCTTCATAAACGTAGATGCTTGAACCTTTCTTTGTCTCATTTGTTAAACCCACTGTCAGGAACTTTATGTTCTTATTCTCTTTGTTGGCCTCTGCAAAATCACTGAACAGCTTTGCTTTGATCCTTATTGCATCTGATACTTCTTTAGAGGCAAACCATTGTTCCTTCTCTATGTCATGACAACGTTGACCTTGAGGGTCGTCTGCTTTGGGTTTTTCTTCTAAGTAGTTTGATAAAACTGAGAGGTACGGTTCAGCACTTCCCAGTGAGGTGAAAACAAGACACACAGCATGTTCTACATTCAGAGTTTCCTTGTAGAGATGACTTTGAGATGGGACAATCTTGGTGTTTTTCATCTTGTCAGTGAAAGACTGTAAAGTGTAGATTTCTCTCTCTTTACAGTCCATCCACTTGTTCAGGCTTGTGTTGTTGAAAGGAGAAGAATGTCTCTTCTTCAGGATCTCTGCCAGCACAGCCTCCTCTTCCCCTCCTCCCCGGATTGATGGAAGTATCTTTGCCAAGTTTTGTTGGAATTCCAGTTTGTACTCAGAGAAACATTCTTTAAAAGTTTTAAGTTTGTCACCAATCTGTGGGAACTGCTGTGCAGTGGCGGTTCTTATTGCATCATTGCATCTCATTTCCAGCTCAGTGAAGTCCTCCAGGACACTCTGGCATTCCCGCACTAATCCTAAACTTATCTGACGGATGAGTTTAGCAGCTGATGAATCTAAATTCACAAGTGGCAGCAGCCAGACTTTCACTGGTACAGCATTTTCTCCATTGGTTCCCAGCAGTTGTGGCAGGCTTTGGTAGACTTCTACAGCATCCTGAAAGGTTGTTGGAGAATTCTTCAGTAAAAAGTCTCCATGAAATTTACAGGAGAACTTCTCCACCTTTTCAATGTCCTTGTCGTTCATTTTGAGGGAACCTTCCCCCTCTATTGAGAGGCAGGGGATTTTCTGGATCATCACCTTCAAGTTGCCCTGAATATCTTGATGACTTTCTCCATCAGACACCTCACGGTCAAAGACAAAGAAGGCTTGTGCCCCATAAAGGATAGCTGTGACTACATGTGTTGCTATTCCTTTTTCAAAGACATTTTGATGCTTGACTTTTCCAAGTTGATTCATTGACAGTTGCTGCATCTTTGTGGTTGCTTGGTACTTCAGTGTTACTCTGGACTGATTTTTGGACGTTTTACTATCATTCAGGTATTTGGCAGATCCTCCAACCTCTACTAGTCCACCTAAGAAACTTGCCTTCAGGGATGCTTCAACGTTTAACGCTGAAGATTTATCTGCAATTGATTCAGATGCAACTATGTCAAAATTGTTGTAGCACTGAGGTTTTTCTTGTATATAATTTTTGAGATCATTAAGGTCCCACAATGTCATGCCTGCAAAAGAAGAAGCGAAAATCAAGATCAACTGCCTTTTAATATATGAATGAACTGATGTTCAGCCATTTTATATCGCATCCTTGAAAAGATTATAAACACCTTTTTAACAAAAAGACAACCTGTCCCTCCAGGAAACTGTGATCTTGTCATCACAAGAATGAATGTGTTTCCTAGCAAAGTCCATAAAATTTGCGAGACTTTGCCATTTTGAACTTAAAAGTAGGCAGGCATGGATGTTATGCACTATGGCAGTCCCAAAGACTTACAAATAAGTTAAAAGAGAACTTGAGTATATGACAGCTTTTAGTGCAGATAATGGCTCTCCACTGATATGACTGTGTGTGTGTAACATGTTCTGAGCTGACAGCGTGTCGCTTGTCACCGAACATGTTAAATACTGAATGAGTCACAAAAGCCTCAAATATTTTTGCACAGCAGCAGTAACACCTGAGGTCTGTACTACGAAGCTAGATTAACATACCCAGGATATCTCTCCGTTACCTGGGTTGACTTACCCAGACATTCGCAATCTAGGATAAGCGGTACTACGAAGCTGGTTATCAACTTGGTAAATCAACCCAGGGTTTTCCAATCTGGATCACTGCGCTCACATAAAGGGGAGGTGTTTGCAGCGTCTGACCAATCACAAACATGCAGAAACCCTGCAGAGCTACTTTACCATGGAGGTGCAGACAATTATTCTTCAACAATATGAAGAATTCAATCACATCATCCAGGCCAAAAGCAACACTGATGATGCAGCAAAAGCCAGGAAGGAATGCTGGCAGAAAATTGCCGACTCTGTTAATGTGTAAATTCATGAGATCATACAATATTAATTTATCGGACAATTTTAACGGACAGCACTCTGATCACACAATGCCACTTTATTACGACACAGACGTTTGGGGCAGAGCGCTTCCTCAGTGCCCTTCCTTTCATAAGAGACATTAAGTTAGTTTAATATTCAACATTCAAAATACAAACCTATTATGCGCTTCAACCATTTGAGTGAATGATGTCAAACCAACGGTATAACATACAGACTAATATCCCTCATGTGCCTCAAGGATTATTTTTTAAATATATATTTTGGTCAATTAAAAAATTGCATCTATCACTAAAAACTCTTTCTCTCCTAAGCGCTCCTCTCACGATCCGCGCACCAATGTTGACAGGATCTTCTAAGAATGGGCAGGTCATTTTCTAAGAGAGCTGATTGGTCAGGAGGTGGTGCCTTTGTACTCATTGATCTCTTATCCAGAACATAACCTGCTCCGGAGCAGGTTAGCCATTCAGCATCAGTTACCATGGTGATTTAAACCGGTAAGAAGTGAACCAGCTTCGTAGTACGGAAAACCCAGAGTTAACCCTGAAGTTACCTCGATAAGAGAAAATCCAGCTTCGTAGTACAGGCCTGTGATGGATGAATCCTGAGGTGCAATGTTACCACAAAAACCCCAACTCAGATTACATCACAGTTTTGAGAAGAATCAAGCAGTTTTGATCACAACAATCACAACAACAGAGAACTGGTTACTGCTGATCACAAATCAGTCCAGGTGATCTAATAATAAAAAGCAACAGTAATTGTTCATGCCTTACATCTTACTAATACTAAGTTTTATTCTTGGGTTTTACTGAAATGCATTTACTCAATAGGTCGACAATTTAAAGGTCTCTTTTTCAAACAGTCATCAATGTGAGTCTCTCATATCCAGCAACTCATTTGAATCCTTTATAACACGAAACAAAGACATAAAAACTCCTCATTTTCTATTTCTAGTAGATCAGATCAGATTTGTCTTTCAGAGCAGTGTACCAATCTATGTTAATGCTAAGAATGTTTTTTATTATTGTTGTGATGCATTAAATATTTGTACATGTGAATGTTTACCAGGGATGAGTGAGTCTTTACGGCAGTCATACAGCATCCCGAGGCTGAAAGGTCGGCCGAGCGCTGCCACCTCCATCGTCCCCATGGCGTCAGCATCCATTGCTCAGTGTGAACTGGAAAACATGGACAACAGCTTGTTAGTTCTTCTTGTTGTTTGTCACCTTGTAATGTGGCTGCAACGCAGACGTACTACAGAATCTATCAACAATAAATCAAATATAGACATACTTACTGAGGCACGTATTTCCTTCTTACTGACAATGTTTGTAATGACAGTGATAAAAAAGTGCTAAAACTTTTACACATTTTATATTTCTGTTTTCTACCATCCCACTACATTACAGAGGGAAATATTATACTTTAGACTCTGCTACATTTATTTGGCCACTGGACTAAACTAGCTAACTGTATATAAAGTAGTATAAACTAGGTAACTGCCCAGATAGCAAAGTGTCATTGAAACAATGTTGATTTTCCATCTGAATCATCAGAATGGTTGATATTGAAATCTCAATGCTAAATCAATGTTGAATCACTGTTACAATAGCGATGAAACCCAACGTTGAAAACAGTGACATTGAAATAACATTGATTTATAGTTGACCGGGAAAGATGATTGAAAAGTCATTGATTTATAGTTGACCGGGAAAGATGATTGAAAAGTCATTGATTTATAGTTGACCGGGAAAGATGATTGAAAAGTCATTGAATTATAGTTGACCGGGAGACCATCATGTGTTAGACCAACGTTTCTGCACTGCACATCTCATTTCTGAATCCATATCAGGTAAGCACATTTATCTACATTTATCTAAACTTTCAATGCTGAATTGTACCCAATTGATGTTCGTAAAGTGTAACATTATAGTTTATTTACATAGTGCAGCATTATATGCAGTCATTCGTATGCTGTCAGAACTTCTACCATTACTTTATAAGTTAATATACTAATACACACATTCACGCAGCACCACAGCAAGTTCATTCAAGAGCTTCATAAACACTCAGAAGTTATAGAGCAAGCATTTATGTACCGGTTTATTTCGTGGAAATGTTAGCGTTAAATAAACAGGACGTGAAATTATCGATGAAGTGTATACATAACCGTTAGCGTTAGCGTTAGCATTAGCGTTAATATTATAAGTTAAAGATAAAGTCACAATACATGCACAGTAACAGCAGATTCACGTACACACTGTGTGTTTCCATGGTTACAAAAATACTCTTGCTGTAGAGTTATCAGGACTGTGGTTGGTTGTTAAAGTTAAATTGCTGTTTACTTAACCTTTTTTGTCCTTTTTACAGATCATTGATCCACATCATTTATCAAGTAAGCAAGTCTTTAAAGTATTTTGTGCCTTATTTTTGTTTCTTTTTAATATCTGAATCTGCACACCACTTGCACAATGGCATGTACAGTAACAGCTATTTAACTGAAAGTTTGTGTTTTGCTTGTTTTCTGTTTTAGATGCCCTGACACTACAAATGGGGACTGCAAACGAATGAGCCCTTTCTCAGGCAGATCAGAAAAGTCTGCATTACACCCCAGACCAGTCAAGAGGGATTGGACCCTCTTAAAAGCTTTGAAATTTGGTGAAATTTTTTTTTTTTTTTTTTTTTTTAACATATCTTTATTAATATTTGAACATTCATATGTCACATATTACAGTTTCTGTCTTTTTTTTTCCCATTTATGAACCCCCCCACACACACACATCAACTCCAGAACAAATCCCACAGCACAGTCCTTTTCCACAAGCGGTATTCAGAAAGATTACAAATACATACATACACACGTGCATACACAGACAAGCATACACGTGTGTACACATAATCTGCACATCTACACATAAACATCATTCTCATAAGAAAAAAGGAGAGAAAAAAGAAAAGGAAAAACAAAAGGAGAGAGAGAGGAAGAAAAAAAAAAAGGAAAAGAGTTACAGCGAACCAAAGCCCCTCATAAGCTCAATCCCCATTCCGTGGTTTTGGAAATGTCTTCCAAAATATATTAGATATCCTTGGTCCCACATAATCAAAAAATGGAGCCCATATGTCAAAGAAAACACCAATTTTACCTTTGGCCCAGTATGTCAGGTATTCCATGGGTAGAAGACTAAATATGACCTTATGCCGGTCTGAGAGTGTTGGTGATTTATTTGAGATCCATTTTAACAGTATGCTTTTGCGTGCCGCATATGTTAATATAAATAGCAGTTTTCTTCTGTTGGTCCGTTTGATTTGTGGGTGTGGCGCTCCTAGAAGAAGGCATATAGGGTCCAGAACCATTTCTTCATTAAAAACTAGACTCAGCTTCGAGACTATTTTTGCCCAAAAATCCTGAATATGGTCACAGCTCCATATAGTGTGTATATAGCTACAAACTTCCTTTTTGCACTTAACACACATATCTGACTTTCTTGGGTCCATTTTATGTAGGAGTTGGGATGATATCTGAAGACGGTGTAGCACCCTGAATTGCAGTTCCTTTGCTCTATTACATATAGATATGTTACTGGCGCATTCCCATATACTAATCTCTGTAGTTTCATCTATCTCCACTCCAAGATCTTGGGCCCACACTTGTAGTGCTGAATCCTTTGCTCTACTGGACTTATAAAGGGCCTCATAGCAGCGTCTTACTATAAACCTATTACTGCGTATTTTATCAAGTAAATTCTCAGTTGGTGACATTTCCAAACTAAATGTATGCCCGGCATGATTCTGAACAAAACTTCTAACTTGTAGGAACCTAAAAAAATGTGTTTGGGGTAAATTATATTTCAATCTCAACTGGTCAAATGACATCATACTATCACCTTCAAATAGGTCCTTCAGAGCCACGATGCCTGCATCTTTCCATATAGAAAACCCAGTATCCGTCATCCCTGGAGGGAAATCTGTATTTCTTAGTATTGGGGTGATCGGCGAAAGCATATTAGATCTCTTTTCCCATTTCTTAATCATATCCCAAACCTTCAAAGTGGATTTAATAATTAAATTACCATCTGAAACCTCTGAATCCTTCCGATTCAGAATGAAAGGGAGACTGGCCAGTGTTAGTGGCCTGCCCAGATTGAATGCTTCAATATCTAACCATACAGAGTCTGGATCATTCCGAATCCAATCTACCAAATAACGAAATTGGGAGGCTAGCTGGTATAGTTTAATGTTAGGAACTGCCAATCCTCCCTGATGTAATGGTGATTGCAACTTTACAAATTTAAGCCGGGGTCTCTTTTTATTCCAGATAAATGTTCGTAACCAGTTGTTTACTGTCTTAATAGTATTGTTACTCAGTAGGATTGGAATCATTTGAAATTTGTAGAGTAATCTAGGCAAAATGTTCATCTTAATCAGAGAAATTCTTCCTAGCATAGAGAGCGGCAAAGAAGCCCATCTCTCTAAGTCATCATGGATGCGTTTAAGCAGAGGTTTGAAATTGGTTTTGTACATGTTTTTAAGCACAGGAGTAACAAAAATACCCAGATATACAAAGCCTTGTGTAACCCATCTGAAGGGTGACAGTCCATGAGGTAAAGTGTGATGTACTTGGTTCAATGGCATTGCCTCTGATTTATTAAGATTTATTTTGTACCCAGAGAATTCACTAAACTGATTAATAACATTAAGGACTGAGACGACAGATATTTCTGGTCTTGCAATAAACAATAAGACGTCGTCCGCATACAACGAGATTCTATGCTGCCTTTGATTAATTGATATGCCATGAATATTGGGATGAGTTCTAATGGTTTCTGCTAGTGGCTCGATTGCAATTGCAAACAGTAAGGGTGATAGGGGGCAACCTTGCCGGGTGCCTCTTCCCAGTGCAAAGTATGAAGAGCACTTGCCATTTGTGGTGACAGCTGCCATTGGATTATGGTATAATAATTTGATCCAATCAATGAAATTTTCACCTAAACCAAATTTTTTAAGTGTAAAAAACAGAAAATCCCATTCTATGCGGTCGAACGCCTTCTCTGCATCCAGCGATACGATCATACCCTTAAGATGTTTTTGTTGACACAGTTGAATAATATTAAGTAATCTCCTAACATTATTACACGAATTCCTTCCAATAATAAACCCTGTTTGGTCATTGTTAATGATATATGGGAGGGTTTTTTCCAGCCTTAAAGCTAAAATTTTGGATAGGATCTTAAAGTCCACGTTTAGCAGGCTGATAGGCCGATAGGATGAACATTCGTCACCTGGTTTGTCCTTTTTAAGAATCAAGCTAATATTTGCTTCCGTAAGTGTTTTAGGAAGAGCTCCTGTTTCAAGGGAATGGTTAAACATATTCAACAGGGGCGTCACCATCAGTAATCTGAATTGTTTGAAAAATTCAGAACTAAAGCCATCAGGGCCTGGGGCTTTTCCTGATTGTAAAATACGGACTGCTTCGTTCACTTCTTCTAATGTTATGGGTTTATTCAGGTCTGATTTTTGCTCATCATTAGGCTTGGGAAGTGTTAAGTTAGAGAAAAAGTTCTCCATCAACTGTCGGGCCTCAGCTGGCTGTTCACTCGAATATAGATTTTCATAAAATTCTGTGAAGACCTTATTTATACTATTGCTCTCCCTCTGAACGTGGCCAGAGGAGTCCTTAACAAAGGAGATGTTTTGAGAGTCAGCCCTTTTCTTCACCAGGTGGGCCAAATACTTACTGGGTTTGTTACCAAATTCGTACAGCTTTTGCTTTGCAAACCTTATATTTTGCTCTGCCTTTTGGGTTAGCAATGAGTTAAGGCAAGGCAAGGCAAGGCAGTTTTATTTATATAGCGCATTTCATACACAATGGCAATTCAATGTGCTTTACATAAAACAGAAAAACATGTAATTTGAGAAACTTAAAACATACAATTAACCCCCCCCCCACCCCCCGATAATAAAAACAAAGTACAAAAAAATAGAAAGACATAAATAAAATGATTGCAGCATAAAATAATAAATTAGCTTTAAAATCATTAAAAGGACAAAGAGTGCAAATGAAAGATTAAAATGTAAAGTGCTTTAAAAACGCTCAATCGTAAGCACAGGAGAAGAGAAATGTTTTTAACCTGGATTTAAAAGTGTTCACTGTTGGGGCTGATTTCAGTTCTGCTGGTAGTTTGTTCCAGTTGTGTGCAGCATAACAGCTAAAAGCTGCTTCACCATGTTTAGTTTGAACTCTGGGCTCAACTATCTGACCTGAGTCAGTAGATCTCAGAGCTCTACTGGGTTTATATTCTACTAACATGTCATTCATGTATTCTGGACCTAAACCATTCAGTGATTTGTAGACCAGTAGCAGAACTTTAAAATCTATTCTATAGCTGACTGGGAGCCAGTGTAAAGACTTTAGAACTGGAGTAATGTGCTCTGATCTCTTTGTTCTGGTCAAAACTCGAGCTGCAGCGTTCTGAATGAGCTGCAGCTGTTTAATGCTTTTTTGTGGGAGTCCAGTCAGAAGACCGTTACAGTAGTCGAGTCTACTTGAGATGAAAGCATGAATCAACTTCTCCTGGTCTGTTTGAGACATAAAACCCTTCACTCTGGATATGTTCTTAAGCTGATAGAAAGCTGTTTTGGTGACTGATTTGATGTGACTGCTGAAAGTCAGATCTGAGTCTATCAGCACGCCAAGGTTTCGGACTTGGTCCCTAGTTTTTAGAGAGAGTGACTCGAGATGTTTACTGACAGCAATCCTCTTCTCTTTATTGCCAAAAACAATGACCTCAGTTTTGTCCTGATTTAATTGAAGGAAATTTTGGTTCATCCAATTTGTTACTTGCTCTAAACAGTGACACAATGACTGTATTGGACTGTAGTCATCTGGGGACAGTGCCAGGTATATCTGTGTGTCATCTGCATAACTGTGATAGTCTACATTAGAGTTCTGCAGAATTTGACCCAAGGGCAGCATATATAGACTGAACAGAAGGGGTCCAAGAACTGACCCCTGAGGAACTCCACATGTCATAGCCACTCGATCAGATTCATAACTCCCAATGGTCACAAAATAACTCCGCTCTTCCAAGTAGGACCTGAACCAGTCTAGGACTGTTCCGCTGAGTCCTGCCCAAGTTTCCAACCTGTTCAACAGTATACTGTGATCCACAGTGTCAAATGCAGCACTGAGATCCAACAGGACCAGAACTGAGTCAGTGTTCAACCTTATGTCATTTAACACTCTAATAAGAGCTGTTTCTGTACTGTGGTTAGGTCGGAAACCTGATTGAAATTTGTCAAAAAGGCCACTGGAGTTCAAGAAATTACTGAGTTGATTAAAAACCACTTTCTCAACGATCTTGGCTATAAAAGGAAGATTTGAGATAGGTCTGTAGTTGGTTAACATGGAAGCATCCAGCGTTCTCTTTTTTAAGAGTGGCTTAATGGCAGCTACTTTTAGGAGTTTAGGAAACACACCTGATTTAAGTGAGCTATTTATTACTTGTCGCAAATCTGTTTGGACAGAGTTCACAATAGTTTTAAAGAAATCTGATGGCATTGTGTCAAGACAGCATGTTGATGGTTTTAGATGCTGCACTGTTTCCTCTATGGTTTTTTGGTCAACTGTTTTAAATTCTGACATTGCAGTTGAGTTATTCCTGGGAGGTCTGAGGGATTGCATCATTTTATTGTTTTGTTGATTTGTGTTGATATTTAACCTTATGGACTGGATTTTTTCACTGAAAAAGCAAGCAAATTCATTGCATTTTTCTGTGGAAAGGAGTTCTGGAGCTATCTGTTGAGGGGGGGTTGTAAGCTTATCAACTGTAGCAAACAGAGTACGAGTGTTGTTGATGTTCTTATTAATTATTTCAGAAAAGTGTTGCTGTCTAGCTTTGAGTAA
Organism: Scomber colias; assembly: GCA_021039105.1. Lineage (NCBI taxonomy): Eukaryota > Metazoa > Chordata > Actinopteri > Scombriformes > Scombridae > Scomber > Scomber colias. The sequence continues at coordinate 131,850 of JAJDFG010000327.1, forward strand.
CTCATATTTAAAATTACAAAGACTTTGTTTGTAGAGGTCAAGGTGAATTTGAAGTTTAGTTTTTCTCCACTTACGCTCTGCCTTCCTGCATGCTGTTTTTAAAGCCTTTATCATCATAGTGTTCCTCCATGGTGTTTTCTTTCTGCTCAAGGTTGTCTTAGTTTTAATAGGTGCAACAGCATCCATGACATTTGAGATTTTCCAGTTAAATTTATCCAGGAGTTCATCAACTGACTCTGCACTCACAGTTGGTGACATAGCTATAGCCTCCATAAACTTTGCACTGGTATTCTCATTTATGTACCTTCTCCTAACAGACACAGAGGTTAACTGAACATTTGGAATGATCTGTAAGTCAAAGAACACACAGAAATGATCAGAAAGAGCCAAGTCCTTAACATCAACAGAAGAAATATCAACACCTTTAGAGATAACCAGATCCAGAGTGTGGCCTCGAGTGTGTGTGGGCCCTTTCACATGTTGCAAGAGGCCAAAAGTGTCAAGTAGAGCAGAGAGTTCTTTGGCATTACTGTCCATGTTATTGTCTACATGAATGTTAAAATCCCCTGTTATGATAAAAAAGTTGTAGTCAGTGCAGATAACTGACAGCAGTTCAGCAAACTCATCAATGAATTTTCCTGAGTATCTTGGAGGTCTATAAATGATTAAAAAAAGAACTTTTGGATCACCTTTTAATAAAAAACAGAGATGTTCAAAAGAGCTAAAATCACCTAATGTAATTTCCTTGCACTGAAATACAGATTTAAAGATGGCAGCAACTCCTCCGCCTTTCTTACCAGTTCGACACTTGTTCATAAAACTAAAATTTGTTGGTGCTGCCTCATTGAGAATAGCACAACAGCTACATTCAGTCAGCCATGTTTCACTAAGAAGTAAAAAATCAAGATCATAGGTCATAATGACGTCATTAACTAGCAGTGATTTGTTTGCTAGCGATCTGATATTGAGTAGAGCTAACCTTGTGGAGATAACAGGAGACACTGGTATATTTTGAGGTTGACATGCTATACTTAGTAAATTAGCAGATTTAATTGAACTCTTGTTATTTCTCACCAGTTTAACCATTCTTCTGTTACCTGTCATCACAGGGATTGAGAAAACTACCTGAACTCCATAGGGCCCTGACTTTTCCTGGGGGAGAACATAATTGGTATCAGTATTGCAGCCTGGACCCGGCACATATCAGTCAGACTCACAGATGATCTGAGTCAAAGGAGGTGGGGGGGCTCTGTGACTCTTGGATGATGGTTGTTTCCAGCGTGGTGGAATGGGAGGGGCTTGACGATGGGGGAAGTTGAGGGGAGAAAAAATGGGATTTGCGCGTGGTGTGAGTTGGATTCCAACATTGACAAGGTCATTCATCCTGTCGGTGAAATCCAGAAGTGGGGAGTCCTGACTGAGTGGAGAGAATGAAAGGCTGGTGGGTGAAAGTTGGGAGTCTCCAGGTGGGGCTAGGGGAGACTCCACTTGTCGGGTTGTTGGGGCTGGGGGAGACTCCACTTGTCGGGTTGTTGGGGCTGGGGGAGACTCCACTTGTCGGGTTGTCGGGGCTGGGGGAGACTCCTTCTGTTGGGTTGTTGGGGCTGGGGGAGACTCCTCCTGTTGGGCTGTTGGGGCTGGGGGAGACTCCTCCTGTCGGGTTGTTGGGGCTGGGGGAGACTCCTCCTGTCGGGTTGTTGGGGCTGGGGGAGACTCCTCCTGTTGGGTTGTTGGGGCTGGGGGAGACTCCTCCTGTTGGGTTGTTGGGGCTGGGGGAGACTCCTTGTGTTGGGGCAAGGATGATGACATTAAATCCTCTCTCTGGGTGTGTTGACTTTCATGGTCAGTCCTTATCTCAGGCGGTAACAATTCTTCTCCAGAACGCTGTCTTATCTGTTGTTTTGGATTGTCTTGTCTTGTCTTGTCCTTGGCAGGGACTGCTGGTGACTGACGCACAAAATCAAAAATGTTGTAGCTTAACAGCTGTACTCCTGACTTGTTAAGGCAAAATCCATCTGCCTTAAAGAGGTGTCTGCGTTCCCAAAAAATGTTGAAATTGTCAATAAAATTCACTGATTGAGCAGCACACGTATCTTTGAGCCATCTGTTGAGCATCATCAGCCTGCTGAATCTCTCGTCTCCTCGCCGAACTGTCGGTAGAGGTCCACTGATAAACACCTCAGTGTTCAGACCTCGAACTTTGTTCAGCAGATCATTAAAATCCTGTTTCAATACCTCTGATTGTTGCTTGATAACATCAAGCGCTCCTGTGTGTATGACGAGAGATTTCACTGTCGGATGCTCAGCAGTGATTTCCAGAATTTTCTCTGAGATATCGGACACCATGTCGTTGGTAAAACAGAGTACTTTGGTGTTTTTGTTGAAAAAGTGTTTTATCATATTCACAGCTCCGTCACCCACTATCAGTGTCTGAGGCCCAGTGGTTAGCTCTTTCTGCGGCCTTTTAGTTTTTGATTTAGCCACATACCTTTCTCTGGTGCTGGAAGATGACCTTTCTTTTGGGGAGTCAGGGTCTTGTAAAAGTGGAGCAAATCTGTTCTCTAGTAGAATCCCTGTGTCTTGGGTCGGTTTGCTCTTACTTTTTGTTTTTGCCACAGTCCACGGCTGTTTTCTCCTTGGTACTGGGGTTGAAGAGACCCTCCTTTGCGATAGCAGTGCAGGCCACTCAGTTTCATCACGAGCCTCCGGGTGCTGGGTTCTGCCTGTTAACCGTCTTCCCATATCTAAGGGAAGCGATGATTTATTCTTTGGCCTTGCACCAAGAGAGTTCCAGGGAGGACTACTGGTTGATTTACTGCCGTAACCACCAGCCTCCTGCTTCTTGGTGGTGCTAATTAGCTGTCTGTTAGCCTGCTCCTGTCCACTGATTTGGGTCATCGGTAGAGTGGTTTCATTCCCATATTGTCCATTTACCTCCACGTTGACTTCAAGTCGCTGAATTTTCGTCTCCAGTACCGCTATCTTCTGGAGAAGTTTGTGGTAATCATCCGTGGAAAAGGGAGGCATCTTGCTGCTAATTAGCTTAGCTTAGCTGAGCTCCTCAATCCCAGTCACTATAGTGCAGGCTTGTGCTGCTGATAGGCCACACTCACTAAGTAAAAGAGTTTAAATAATAATGGTAGCCTTGAGATACTTTCATAAATTAAGTTCCCAGTGATATAGAAGTATCCAGGACCCGCTTTCCATAAATTTAGTAGCAAAAGGACAGGATTTCAATGGAAAAAAGAAAAGTAAAGCGGAGAGCAAAGAGCGAAGCGTCTGCACTCAAGCAAAGCAGGAAGTCCTTTGTGTCGCCCTTGCAGCCAGGGTTAGTTTTAGATTGATCTCAGTTGGGTTCTGGTTATATGCGTGTTCGCATTCGCGAAGTTGTAGTTCCAGCCTCCGTTGTTCCTCTAGACACTTCTTTTTTTTGCTTTTCTCATATGAAATGATTATGCCACGAGAGTATGCCTTACATGTCTCCCATAATATAGATGGGGATATCTCTGGTGTATTATTGCTAGTGTAAAACATTTGGAACTCATTTCGGAAATAAGAGACGAAATGTGGATCATTTAACAGTTGTGTGTTAAATCGCCATCTTTTTGACCTTAGCTGGGTCTCCCCATGTATAAATTTTAGGTAAACTGGGGCATGGTCCGATATTGTAATACTCCCGATATCGCAAGCCACAACAGAGTGCACCATTGTTTTCGGGGTAAACAGATAATCTATTCTAGAACTAGTTTTGTGCACTGCTGAGAAGAATGTGAATTCTTTGTTGTTAGGGTTAAGCGTTCGCCATAGGTCTAAATAGCCCAACTCATCACATATATCAATTGTTGTTCGTGCTCGTTTAGAAGGATTATTATTTTCACCAGGTAATTTATCAACGTGAGGGTCTAATATACAATTGAGGTCTCCTCCAGCAATTGACTGAGCACAGTCCATCTCTGATAGCTCTGAGAAAGCCTTTGTTATAAGATCAGGAGGGTGACCTGGTGGGACATAGACATTCAAAACTGATATATTTTCACCAAAGAGACAACCCTTTATTACAACATACCTTCCTGCTTTATCCTTAATACAGGATTCTAATGTGAACGGAAGTCGTTTGTTGACAAGAATACAAACACCTCTGCTATTAGATGTAAAAGAGGAGAAAAAAACTTGTCCTACCCACTCACGTTTGAGTTTTTCATGTTCTGTGTCTTTCAGATGCGTTTCCTGTAGTAGTGCTATGTCAACCTCTTCTTTTTTGAGATATGTTAGTATTTTTTTCCTTTTCACAGGATGGTGTATACCCCTAATATTCCAGGTACATAGTTTAAGTGAGGAGATATTCATGGCGCTAATGAAGTATTAAATGTGGCTTGGAGCAGACATTGTCTGCATGCATCCTCTTTCCTAATCAAAATCCAGTTCTCTCCATATATCGGGCTCTCTGACCACAAAGTAAAAAAACACTGTGCTGCATCCCCCTGAACATAACTGTAACTATATACACATACTGTTCCCCCGTAAACCAGTAAACACGTGAAAATCAAGGTAACAAAACGGGGGTCAACTCCATCTTCAGAAGAAAAGCCCTTACCACTAGGGCCTCTTAACCTTACTCTGGATGCGGCTATGATGTTCCTGAGCCCGCATGATCAAATGCAATCAGTATAGGCAGCCCTGCATAATGCTGTGTCCAATCGTCTAATATTGTGCGTCTCTTCCTTACTTGAGATACCCAACTGTAATTGAAAAAAAAAAAAAAAAAAAAAAAAAAACTTAGTTATTCAATAAGTGATCTGTGAATTGTCCTTAACAAGTAAATAAAATAGATCCCCAATAAATTGCAGGAAAAGGGAGAAGGAGAAAAAAAAAAGAAGATAGGTCGGCTAAAATCTAGTCACAGTGACATCATCAGCATCATTGGTGGTTGTAGTTGTTGCATGACAGAATTCAATTTCTCAATGACTCAAAGAAGACAGACAGAGTTCCTTTGCTTTTGGGTTTTTTACTGGCTTTTCACACACTCACAAAAACATGAATGACAAACATTTGTAAACTTGACCACGCCCCCAACAGGCAATCAGTCCATTGACAACCACTGGGACCGTAGTAAAGGTGCGCTTGTTTTGAACACCAGAAAAGCTGTAACACACTCCCGGCCGATGAGAGTGACTCCGGTCAGCTCATCACTAACAGAGTTCAAGAGGGTAAAGCAGCTGTACAGGTCTTCTCATAATAGTCCTAGAAGGAAGCATAACAAGACATGAGCGAACTTTTTCATCCCTTCCCAAATAAACTTCTGTGATTCGGCCAATTTTCCAGAGGTGCTTCGGCATTTTGTCCTCGTAGATTAACACAACATCTCCAGTCTTTAAGTCAGAAGGTCTTTTAACAGAAGATGAGATGTGTGCGGATCTCAGTTCCATAAGATATTCTTTTAGCCATCGACACCAGAACATTTTCACAATCCTTTGCCTATATCTCCAACGTTTTACCAACTGGGTTTTACTCACGTCAGGAACCGCTGATTTCATGCTGACAGCTGGGGGGAGCGCTGTCAAACGCTGACCAATCAAAAAATGAGAAGGAGATATTGGGACAGGGTCTTCACTGCTTGTGTGGGTAAAGGTGATGGGACGAGAGTTAACAACAGCTTCCACTTCAGTAAGAATGGTTTCAATCTCTTCATAATGCAAAGATGCCTTACCAATCACTTTACGTAAGCAGGTTTTCACTGAGCGGACCAGTCTCTCCCACATTCCGCCCCACCAAGCAGCCCTTTCCACGATGAACTTCCAGGATATGCGCTTTCCTGCAAAGAATTCCTGTACTTCTTTTGATGACAAAGAATCCCATAACACACTTAATTCCATATTAGCTCTTTTGAAAGTCTTTGCATTGTCTGAATATATAGTTTTACAAAGTCCTCTTCTTGACACAAAACGTCTAAAAGCCAACAGGAATTTCTCTGTTGTCATGTCAGACACTAATTCCAAATGAATAGTACGAGTTACTGCACAGGTGAAAAGAGCAATATAAACTTTGTCTTGTGACTTACAGTACAAAGGTCCGGCAAAATCCACACCTGTGTTCTCAAAAGGAGGAGCTTCTTCAATACGAGACGCAGGTAAGGGAGCGGAAATCTGCTGAGCAGGTTTTGCTTTGTGTTTACGGCAGAGGAGGCAAGCATTTACAGTTCTTTTTGACATCTGTCTTCCTTTCAGTATCCAGAATCTCTCACGCACTTGATTTAGGGTATCTTGCAGACCAGAATGCATTACTTGTTTATGGCATCTTTTCACAATCAACTCTGAGAATTTATCATCAGAGGGAAGAATGCAGGGATGCTTTTGTTCGTATTTCAAATGAGCCATCTGTAATCTGCCTCCAACTCTTAATATTCCTTGATTATCCAAAAAAGGGTTAAGAGGCTGGATTTTAGACTGGAAGGAAATTCCTTGACTTGTCTTTATCCTGGAAATCTCCTGAAAGAAACTTTTCCTCTGCGTTACCTGAATCCAATACAGCTCTGCATCAGAGATTTCCTCAGCTGTCAATGGTCCAAGATGTTTTGTTTTCTCTTTAGCGTTGTAGATGAATCTTTTAATCCAAGCAGTCACATGTAAAACTCGGTTGAGATCACTATAATTTTTCAACTCCAGCAATTCCATTTCCACAGTATTTTCAAAGCCAGTCAATTTTGCAACTTCCATGAATGACACACTTTCATTTACAACTGCAACACTTACATGTGATTCAGGTTCAGGTTCACAGAAGTGTATTTCTCTTTGTTTGAGCCAGGTTGGACCTGTCCACCACAATGAATTTTCTTTCAACTGATTCACACTGATTCCTCTAGTCGCAACATCTGCAGGATTATCACTACTACTGCAGTGACGCCACTGTGCTGGTGAAGTTAAACTCTGTATTTCTCGGACTCGATGTTCCACAAAGGGTTTCCACTGTTTAGCAGAACTCTTGATCCAATGCCAAGTTATCATTGAGTCAGTCCACAGTTTCACTTGGCTCTTTTTTAGGTCAAGATGTGTAATGACATAGTTACTAAGTCTAGCTCCAATGAGTGCGCCAAGTAACTCAAGTCTGGGTATTGTAACTTTTTTAAGTGGAGCTACTCTTGTTTTAGAAGTGATAAGTGTTACAATACACTCACCATCTTCTGGAATGATGCGGAGATAGGCAGCTGCACAATAAGCACTTTCACTGGCATCACAGAAGACATGCACTTCGAGATTTACAGGTGCATCCTGATTCACAAGCGCTGCACAATAACATCTGGAGATTTTAATCTTTGTGATGTCGGGCAGCTCCTCACACCACTGATGCCAAAGATTTGCCAGATCTTCAGGCAGCTCTTTGTCCCATTCAAGTCCACGTTCCCACATTTTTTGGAAAAGACATTTCACTCTGATGGTAAAAGGGGAAAGAAATCCAACAGGATCAAATATGCGGGATGCAGCTTGTAACACTCCTCTTTTTGTATCACTCTTATCTTTTAAAAAGTCAATCAGATTTCTTAAATCAAAGATGAAGTCATCTTGCTCAGTTCTCCACGTTAATCCAAGAACTTTTAACACAGTGTTTTTCACTTCAACATTTCCACTTACTGTGTTTTCCATTTTCTCCTTCCACAGGTTTTTCAGATCCTCAGAGTTTGAGCTCCATTTGCACAGATTCATGTGAGCATCTTTCAAGATAGCTTTGGCTTGCATTGATACACTGAAGGCTTCCTCTTCACTCCGTACACTACAAATCAGGTCATCCACATACAAACACTTGTCCAGAATAGATGCAACCACAGGATATGCTTGTTGATATTTTTTCACATGATGCCTTATGGTTGCAGCTAATAGAAAGGGACTGGGTGAAGCTCCAAATGGAACTCTAGTGATTCGCATAATGTTAATGTTTGGTTTTCCATGTTTTTTAGGCAAGTCGTCAGTCCAGAGAAATCTTAATACATCTCGGTCTTGCTCTCTAATGGAGATCTGCAAAAAGGCTTTCGTAATGTCAGCCATAAATGCCACTCTATGGAGCCTGAACTTTAACAGGATACTCAGTAACTCAGGATTCAGATTAGGGCCAGCTGTTAAGCAATCATTTAAAGATATACAACCCGTAGCATGGGAGGACGCGTCAAAGACTACTCGAAGTTTAGTGGTGAAACGCTCCTCATTAATGACAGCTCTATGTGGCAGATAATAGACAGGATTGTCAGAAACAATGTTTTCCACACGTTCTACTATGCCTTGGCTGACATAATCTTGAATTACCTCTTGATATTTATCAAAAAGTGGCACATCATTTTGAAACTTATTAATAAGCTGATCAAAACGTCTTTTTGCTACCTCATAATTGGAAGACAAATGATCGTTTTCATTTTTCCAAGGTAAGCTCACCTGGTATCTTCCTTCAGTGAACTGAACAGACTTTTCAAACCACTGCATCGTCTCCTCATCACAATTCTTAAGTTCTCGTTCTGTTGCAATCCCAATGGATTCCGTTTCCCAGAAGGAGCGCAGTGTGTGATTTATTTGTTCCTCCAGCCCAACACTCACATGTAGCGTTCCAATGTCTGTGATTTCTTGCTCAGAGGTTACATTCAGCATGGATATTGTACCTTGGATGAGCCAGCCAAATTTGCTCTCTAATGCAACTAGTTGTTCAGAGAGACGTTCTAATTTCCCAGATACAACTTTCCAATAATGATCACCTCCAATCAGCACTCCGAGTTCCTGCATTTCCATTCCATTCACCGCCGTGTCAGCAAGTTGCATACCTTTGCGCTCCAGATCTCTGCGTAATTCTTCTCTCGCAACTTTCATAATAGAAGTACACACACGAGGTGTTTCTAGTACATCAATTTCTACACGTTGGCCATTTCTTATGTTACTCAATGTTAGCTTCACCTTATTACAAGTTACATGTTTTGGTTCACTCGAGCCAAACGTGTGTAGTCTCAATGTCTCTTCACCTATTTTAGGGAGGTTAAGCGCACGAGAGATGTCTTGACGCACAAAGCTGCGCTGACTCCCTCCGTCCAAAAGGCAGCGGGTGAGTTGTCTTCTCACTGGAGTCTCTATCCACACAGTTGCTGTTTGGAGTAGAACTGTCTCTCTCTTTGATTCAGAGGGTGAAACAGAAATCACAGCATCAGATGTCTCAGTTTTGATTTTTGATTCATTTCCATCATAGGAGCAAAGAGCTTTGTGGTGACGTCTGTTACAATTTTCACAAAAAATGCCTTTAGTGCGACAGTCCTTAGCAACATGTCGAGTTCCAAAACACACAAAGCATCTTCCTTGTTTTTTCAACTTTTCTCTTTTTTCAGGCACAGACATTTCATTACAACGTTTAGACATATGATCAGATTTTTCACAAAAGAAACAAACGTGTCTGTCTTGACTTGAAGCATAAAGAGCAGAGGCTGTCATCATATTTGGTTTTTTGCGCATTTCCCATACACTGTGACTCTCTTTTTCTCGTTCTTTACCGGTGTGCTCTTTTGCGCTCTGGGTCATGCTGGATGTGCGCTCTCGGCTGTCCACTTCCTTTTGAATGAAACACATCAGATCCTCAACTTTCCAGACATCATCCTCATCTTTTTTTCGGCTAAACTCCAGCGTCATCTCCTCCGGTATAAGTTTCATTAAAATGGGACACAGCAAACTGCCGTAGGCGTCAGAAACAACTCCCATAGAAGCTAAACTACGGATCTGTATTTCACAGTTATCATATAGATATCTGAGTGCTTTTACATCACTAGCATTTTTTACAGGATTCAGATTAAGGAGCTTGGTCATGTGTGCATTAATAACAAGATCCTTTCGGCCAAACCTTTTTTGTAGCAGTTGTATGGCATTATCATAATTGGCTTCAGTCAGCGGCAGTCCTGCGACCACATTTGCAGCTGTTCCTGTGAGATATGACCGCAGGTAACTGAACTTATCCGTCTTCGTCAGACTGGGATTTCGATGCACAGCCGTCTCAAACTGTCCCCAAAAATGCTGCCAGAGGCTAATATCCCCTGTATATTTTTCAATTACAAGTTTGGGCAATTTCACATTTTGACGCATAACGTCCACTTCAGAAGATGTCACAGAGCTTGCATCTCCTTGCACTCTCCTGAGCACTCTCCTTATTTTTGTTTTCCGCTTAGTTATTTGTTCCTTATATTCCAAAGCTCTTGCAACTTCATCCTCCAAGTCATCCGTCTTTGTCTCCTCTTCGATTTCTCCATCAAGTTTATCCAAACATTCTTCGTTTAATAACAACTGTTCCATAAACTCCTCAAGTAAATCAGGATCAGGTGATTCCTTACTGAGTTCATCGTCAACCTTACTTATAGTCCTGGTTGTGGACGCACGGACTGTGGCTCTTTTCTTTTTCAATCGATCAGCCATTGTTCTTTTCTTTCTTCTTTATTGTCATGCATCTGAGACTTTTCATCTCTTCTTACCCCCTCTCCCGGGTTTCGGCACCAAATGTTGCATGACAGAATTCAATTTCTCAATGACTCAAAGAAGACAGACAGAGTTCCTTTGCTTTTGGGTTTTTTACTGGCTTTTCACACACTCACAAAAACATGAATGACAAACATTTGTAAACTTAACCACGCCCCCAACAGGCAATCAGTCCATTGACAACCACTGGGACCGTAGTAAAGGTGCGCTTGTTTTGAACACCAGAAAAGCTGTAACAGTAGTAGCATAGGGGATTGTCATTCACATTTTAACCAAGGAAAGAGAGAGAAAAATAAAATAACTAAATAAAATAAGATAGAAAAGTAAATAGAGGGCATCATCAACCTTATGATGAGCCTGGTTTCCAGCTACATCAAACCCTCTTAAACAGTCTTATGCTGGTGACAAATTGCTCCAGCCGGGATTTCAAGTATTTAGAGAATACTGTATGAGTCTCATTAATTGCCGTAGATTATTTAGTTCGTTCAGACCTAAATGCAGTCAAGTGACTCCTTTACTCACGCTCAGCCATCAGGTGCAGTGTCCTCTCTCCTCAGCCTGTTTATGAACGTCATCGCCTCTTCAGGGTCATCAAATGATTTGGTAGAGTTATTCACGGTAACCCTCAGCGTTGCAGGATAGTTTAGCCCATATGACCGTATCCCAATCGACTGCAGCTTTTTTCTGGCCTCATCAAAAGCCCGACGCTTCCTCTGAGTGCCGCTGGAGAAGTCTTGAAAGAAGAAAATCCGATTACCCTCAAAGTGGACACTCTTCGCCCGTCTGGCTGCATCCAGTACTCGAACCCGGTCGCTGTAGTGGTGGAATCTCACAATCATGACGCGGGGATGAGGCTTGCGAGGCTCGGCTCCTCTCCTCGGGAACCCCGTCACCCGGTGCGCCCTCTCCAGCTTGATTTTCCCCGCTTTGGTGGTCAGTCCGAGAACCTGAGGGATCTTTAGGTTATTTACATAACCCCGGTTCTCTGAGTAATATGAGTGAGATGTCTCACTATGGGATGCACGCCTCGCTGCAGCCCTCAGAAGCATTTATCTCATTACGCCAATCCTGATTGGCTGGTGAACGTGTCCGTCCGCCACAGGTAGTCCCACCTACCTTAAATAGCTCATGCGGACGGCACCACCCTCATTCAAGATAAGCACCTCTTCTCACTCGCCCAAGCAAGAAGGTTAGTCTGGTGAGACATCTCACTCATATTACTCAGAGAACCGGGGTTATGTAAATAACCTAAAGTTCTCTTTCATAATATTTCGTTCGATGTCTCACTATGGGATATGGTTGCTCCCGTATTGCCAGACAAGCTTATCGAGCGTCCACCAACCCACAGGGAAAAATGTACTCTGTTCCAATCAGGACAGCAAAACCGCGCGTGCCACGCACGGAGCGGAGACGTCCAGCATATAAAAACGGACAAAAGTGAGAGGCGAGGACCAACTCGCTGCAGCACAGATGTCCTGAACAGAAACTCCCCTGAATAAGGCCCAGGATGCGGCCAAGCCCCGAGTCGAGTGCGCCCGCAGACCCGCAGGTGTCTGCAAACCCTGACTCGTATAAGCCAAAGCAATCGCCTCCACGACCCAGTGGGACAGGCGCTGCTTTGTGACAGGTTTCCCCTTATGAGGATTTGCCCAGGAGACAAACAGCTGATCGCTCCTCCTGAAACCCTTAGTCCTGTCCATGTAAGTGCGCACCGCACGGACTGGACATAACGCATGTGACCGCTGCTCTCCAGGCGAGGCAGCAAAGGCCACAAGGTCAATAGGAGAACATGAGCCCACTACCTTAGGCACAAAGGCCGGGTTGGGCTTCAAAATCATACTCACATCCCCCGGGAAAAGCTGAGTGCATGATGGATGCACCGAAAGCGCATGGATGTCACTAACCCGTTTAGCCGAAGCCAGAGCCAGTAACAACACTGTCTTGAGAGACAGGTGTTTCAAGCCTGCTCCCCCCAGCGGCTCAAAAGGAGGACCCTTGAGCCCCTCCAGAACCACCGCCAGATCCCATGGTGGCACCAGCGGTCTGGACACGGGGAGAAGCCTGCGCGCTCCCTTCATGAAACGGCAAACCAGCGGGCTCTGGCTCGCTGTTTGTTGCCCAAACCCCACGTGACAGGCGGCTATAGCTGCCAAGTACACTTTAACTGTGGAGAAGGCTTTTCGTTTGTCAATCAGGTCCTGTAAGAATGACAATATCACACCCACTGGACACTGAAAAGGAACATGGCCATTTCTGTGACACCAGTCCTCAAACACTCTCCACTTACAGTCATACAGAGACCTAGTGGAAGAGGCTCGAGCACTTTGTATAGTGGAAATCACACGCTGTGGGAGTCCCACAGCTGACAAATTGAACCACTCAGGGGCCAAACCCACAGCGCCAGGCGTTCTGGGTGCGGGTGGAAAACCGTCCCCCCCCCCCTGCGATAACAGGTCCCTGCGCAGCGGGAGCTGCCAAGGTTGCGCGCACAGCAACCGATATATCTCCGCCAGCCAATGCATCGCAGGCCAATGCGGAGCTATCAGAATCAGCGCGTGGCCGTGGTCCCTCACTCTGGATAGAGTGGGGGATATCAGGGCCAAGGGAGGGAACGCGTAAAGAAGCTCGTGCGGCCAGACGTGCGCTAGTGCGTCTATGCCGAGGGGAGCATCCAGGCTGCGCAGAGAGTAAAACAGCGCGCACTGCGCGTTTCCTCTTGACGCGAACAGATCCACCGCGGCCCGACCATAACGGGCCCATATCTGTTCCACAATCTCCGGGTGCAGAGTCCACTCCCCGTATACCGGCGCGCCCCTGGACAACAGGTCCGCGCCCGTGTTCAGAGCTCCCGGGACGTGCGTCGCCCTCAGGGAGAGGAGACGACCGCAGCTCCACAGGATCAGTCTGCGTGCCAGCATGTGCAACTGACGAGAGCGCAACCCCCCTTGGCGGTTGATGTACGCTACCGTCGTGGTATTGTCCGTCCTCACCAGGACATGATGGCCCATGAGAGACGGAAGGAAGTGTTTCAGGGAGAGGAACACCGCTGAAAGTTCCAGAAAATTTATGTGAGACCGCTGGAGGTCCACACTCCAGCGGCCCCTCACTGACCGGCCCTCGTGAATTCCGCCCCACCCTGTCAGGCTGGCATCCGTAGTGATCACCTTCCTGGACAGGACATGGGCACCCCGCGGGTCAGAAAAGACGGGGCTCGCCAGTGGCGCAGTGCCCTGACGCACCCCGGCGTAACCAACACTCTCCGTGCGCCATGACGCACGGGATCCAGCCCGCATGAGGCCACCCAGAGCTGGAATTCCCTCATGTGGAGGCGACCGAGACGAACCACGAGAATGGCTGACGCCATCAGTCCGAGTAATCGAAGACACAATCTGAATTGAACAGATTTGCCTGGATGGAAAAGCGCGAGACATGCTCTGAAAGCTCTCACTCGCTCCGCCGAGAGGCGCGCCGTGAAAATCACCGAGTCCAGGGATAATCCCAGAAAGATTATGTCCTGTGTCGGGCACAGCATGCTCTTTTCCGCGTTTATCACAAAACCCAGGTCTAATAGGTGCCGTGTGAGAATACGCGTATGCGCCATGGCCTCCTGCCTCGATTGTGCCAAAAGCAGCCAATCGTCCAGATATGTGGCCAAGCGAATGCCCTGCTGTCTCAGCGGGGCTATCGCCGCTTCCGTGCACCGGACGAACACCCTCGGGCTTAAAGACAGACCGAATGGGAGCACGCGGTACTCGTAGCACGTCCCCTGGAAAGCGAACCTCAGATACTTTCTGTGGGGAGGATATATTGGAATGTGGAAATACGCGTCTTTCAGATCGACAGAAGTGAACCAATCGTTCTGTCGCACCAGGCGCAGCAGGGATGCGTGTGTGAGCATCCTGAACTTGTATTTCCTGAGAAATGTGTTCAGAGCACGTAGATCCAGGATAGGGCGAATACCACTCCCCCCCCGTTTTGGGACCAGAAAGTACCTGGAGTAAAAACCGCTCTGACACTGTGCGGGAGGAACGACACAGATTGCTCCTTTGTTTAACAGTGAGAGGATTTCCTCTTGTAAAACACGAGCTGACTCTCCCTGAGCCTGGGAGTGTATTATGCCGGCGAATCGAGGGGGAACAGCGGCAAACTGCAGCCTGTAACCTCTCGAAATCGTCTTCAACACCCAGGGTGAAGCTGCGAGCACAGCCCACCTCTCCCACCTGCGGCAGAGAGGTGAGATGCGCTGCAGCTCCTCCACCATGAGAGGTCCCAACCGCGGTGCGGTGGTGCCCTCTCGTGGTGGAAAACTGACATGGCCTCTGGGCAGTGCTGTGCACTTTGGCCCGGGAGGACATTTTATAGTTTTGGCTTTTATTCGCTGCGCCCTCGGCACTCGGCCTGGATGCGACAGCGGGACACATTTTATTTTCTCTATGAAAACTTGTGTGTGTGTGCGTGCTTGTGGACATGGGAGAGGGGCAACCGCTGAACCCTCTGCCGTCAGATGTCCGTCTCTCCCGGTCTGCTCTGGCACGGTCCGTGGCAGCCGGGAGATGGGGGCGTGGGGGGCCCCGGAGTGCACGCTCGGAAGCCAAACAGGTGGAGCTGGAGAACGGGGAACTTCCAGCTGCATCACCGGTGATGAGAGGGGCGGTCAGGCCGCTCTCTTCTTCTTCCTGGCCTGGTGGCTGGTAGCTTGCGCGGGCTGTGCCGGCGGAGCTGTAGCTGGGGCCGAGGACTTCTTGAACCAGCCGGGCCGCCCGGGCACGGGCGGCGGGGCGGGCTGAGGTTTCGGATGTTTCGGTATTTTGAACTGCGAAACCTGGGAGGCAGCCTGCGCGAAGGATTTACGCTGCGCAGGAGGAGAGGGAGCTGGGGGCTTGCGAGGGAGGCAGAGCTTGAGAGCTTCGTCTTCCTTCTTTTTGGCTTCACACCGTCGTTGCATCGATGCTAGGGCGGAACCAAAAATACCCTCCGGGACAATGGGCATGTCCAGGACGTCGTCCTTCTCTCTGTCTGACAGGCTGGCGAGGTTGAGCCACCGCGCTCGCTCCTGCAGAACCATGGTCCCCATCGCTCTTCCCGTGGCCTGGACCGCGCAGCGTTGGACACGGAGACACAGGTCGGTGATGACCGGTATCTCCTCCCACGCAGCTGGGTCCTGAGTTTGCGCAACATCCTCGCACAACTCAGCCTGGTAAGCCGTGAGCAGCGAGAGGACATTGAGCGCTCTGGCCGAGAGCGCCGCCGCCTTGTACGCTTTCTCAGTCAGGGCTGACTGAAAACGGTCGGACTTGGACGGCAGGCTGGGGCTCCGGGAGGACACCGCTGACAGCTGGGGGTGAAGGTGAGCTGCAACGAGTGGCTCCATCGGAGGCATGCGGAGCAGACCCAGGCTCTCCATCGCCTCACAGTCGAGGGACGAGGCCCCGGGAACCGGGCTCCGGCTGCTGTAGGGGCGGTCTCTCCATGAGCGCGCCACCTCCTCCAGCAGCTCCGGGAAGACGGGGAGAAGTTGCTTCGTCGCGCTCTTGGCCAAGGGCAATTTCTTCCCCTCGCAGCGAGATCTGGTGGTCTCAGCTACGACAGCGGGCCAGGGGATGCCCAGCCGGGCAGCAGCGCGTTTGCACACGTCGAGCATGTCCGAGCTGGGGGAGGGAGAAGCTGGTGTGCTACTCTCATCTCCATCCCGAGAGTCGACGGAAGCCGCGGGCTTTGCAGCCCGAGCCGGCGTGATGAAGATGTCATCCTCTTCTTCATCCTCTGATATGAGGAGATCCAAGGCGCCATCATCATCTTCCCCATAGTCCAAATCCAGGACGTCTTCCTCCAGCGGGGGAACCGCGGCTAGCTCGAGCTGGGAGCCCCAGCTGTCGCTAGCCTCCGGTGTCGCCACCGCAGCGACCCCCACCTCCTCTCCGCCCTCGACGGCGGCGCCGTCGGAAGAGAGACAGGGGTCATGTCCAGACAGGCTAGCCTGGCGGGCTAGTCGTCTGCGGAGACTCTTGATGGTGAACACCGCACAGTGTTGACACGAGCCGGGGACCTCGATAGCCGCCCGGGCGTGTTCCAGCCCAAGACAGCACGAGCAGACCTGGTGTGGATCCATGCTCGATATCTTATTCCCGCAGCGACAGAGTCTGGCTCCGGAGTCTCCGTGCCCTCTGGTGTGAGGGGTTTTAGCCTCCATTCCGTGCGAGCTGGTGTGCAGGCAGGGAGTCGAGGCAGTTAGCTGGTGTGCTAACCGTGAAGAAAACCGAGAATTAGCTGGTGTGCTAATGCCCGGTGCTCGAGTAGCCGTGGTGGGGCGTCGAGAGCAGTGCTGACCAAGCCGTGGAGGGCAGGAAAGCACTGAGTTCGATCTGGTGTGACCGACGAAGCAGAAAAATGTCCTAAGCTAGTAGCGCCCAGCGACAGAAGCTAAATAAGATCCGTCTATGGACAGTTAAGCTAGCTAGCCCTGGACGCGAGATATACTCCGAGTGAGAAGAGGTGTTTGAATGAGGGTGGTGCCGTCCGCATGAGCTATTTAAGGTAGGTGGGACTACCTGTGGCGGACGGACACGTTCACCAGCCAATCAGGATTGGCGTAATGAGATAAATGCTTCTGAGGGCTGCAGCGAGGCGTGCATCCCATAGTGAGACATCGAACGAAATATTATGAAAGAGAACCACGACTCCATGAAATGAACGGCCGAAGTGCCCTCCGACGATTCTGGCAAGCCTATAATCCTCACATTATTGCGTCTGCCTCGGTCCTCCTGGTCATCCAGACGTTCCTGCAGCGAGGCAACGGTTTTTTCCAGGTATGAAATGCATTGCTCTGTTTCAGCCTTTGTGTCTTCCACTGCTGAGATACGCTGTTCAGCCTCGTCAACACGCTTGGTCGTATCTTGCAACTCCTTTGCAAAATTTCCGATTTTTTGCAGGAAAGAGTCAAATTTAGCTTCCATCATCTTAGAGATGTTTGAGGACATTGCGGCCATGGCCTCGGTCATGGCTGGGTCAAGTCTATCAGCCCCCGTGTTGCCGCCGCCAGCTCGTGTTTGGTTAGCATTGCTGGCCGGTGTATGGTTAGCATTGCTAGCCGCCGCCGGTGTTTGGTTAGCATTGCTGGCCGGTGTTCTGTAAGCATTACTGGCTGGGGTCCTGTTAGCATTGCCGGCCGGTGTTCTGTTAGCATTGCTAGCTGGAGGGTTCTTTTCCTGGGGCTTCGAGGTAGACCTAGTTGTCATTTTATCCGAGTTCTTGCCCCAGAAGTGCTCTAAGGACATCACATAAACTTACGTCTGTGTTTTAAGCCAAAAAGGGCCAATTCAGATACGTTCGTCAGGATAATTTGCAATGAAAATGCGGGAGCTCACACCGAACGCTGCTACTCGGTCCGCATCACCGGAAGTCTCCCTTGGTGAAATTTATTGATTAAATAAATGACTGTTTGTTTAAAAAAAAAACATTGTGTGGATTTGTCATTTGCTATTATATAAAAACCTGTTTAATAAGGCCCATCATATTTAGGCCTATGTGTATAACACCCTGACTGTAGATAAAGCAGGATTTGTATTATTAGCCTATTTTTATAAAGGCATATTTAGTAATTATTGTGGTTTAATATTATTATATTTAATATTGAAATATCATTGAAAGCACGTTGATCTATAGTTAGGTTGAAATTTCAACATTGTTTCAACGTTTGTGTTGGTTGAAATACCATTGAAATTCTGTTGATCTTCAGTTAGAAAATCAACGTTGTTTCAATATTAATTGAGGGTGCAAAAATGATGTTGAATCAACGTCAGAGTTCAACGTTGTTTCAATGACTTAACGTTGACAAAACAATGTTGATTTAACATTGTTTCAATGACTCTTTGCTATCTGGGTGTATATAAAGTAGTGTACACTAAGTAACTGTATATAAAGTAGTGTAAACTAGCTAACTGTATATAAAGTAGTGTAAACTAGCTAACTGTATATAAAGTAGTATAAACTAGCTAACTGTATATAAAGTAGTATAAACTAGCTAACTGTATATAAAGTAGCGTAAACTAGCCAACTGTATATAAAGTAGTATAAACTAGCTAACTGTATATAAAGTAGTATAAACTAGCTAACTGTATATAAAGTAGTGTAAACTAGCTAACTGTATATAAAGTAGCGTAAACTAGCTAACAGTATATAAAGTAGCATAAACTAGCTAACTGTATATAAAGTAGTATAAACTAGCTAACTGTATATAAAGTAGTATAAACTAGCTAACTGTATATAAAGTAGTGTAAACTAGCTAACTGTATATAAAGTAGTATAAACTAGCTAACTATATATAAAGTAGTATAAACTAGCTAACTGTATATACAGTAGTATAAACTAGCTAACCGTATATAAAGTAGTATAAACTAGCTAACTGTATATAAAGTAGTATAAACTAGCTAACCGTATATAAAGTAGTATAAACTAGCTCCACCTCCAGCAGCTACAACAGTAACATGCTGCTCTAACACTGATGCTTCACTATTAATAATCTAATGATGTCATATATAATAATATATCACTACTTTTACTGTAATACTGCATACTACATCACTATAATACTGCAGTACTTTTACTGTAATACTGCATGCTACATCACTATAATACTGCAGTACTTTTACTGTAATACTGCATACTACATCACTATAATACTGCAGTACTTTTACTGTAATACTGCATACTACATCACTATAATACTGCAGTACTTTTACTGTAATACTGCATACTACATCACTATAATACTGCAGTACTTTTACTGTAATACTGCATACTACACACTATAATACTGCAGTACTTTTACTGTAATACTGCATACTACATCACTATAATACTGCAGTACTTTTACTGTAATACTGCATACTACATCACTCATAATACTGCAGTACTTTAATGTTTGGTGTGTTTTATTATTTAAGTTATTTAGAAGCAGAGGGTTACGAGCACTGAACTGTCTGCAGGACTTTGACCTTTGACCCAGTGATGTGACCCAGTTTTAATTTCTTCTAGTTAATATTTGATGTTTTTTATTGATAGTTTGATCTTCAGTGTGGTTGATGTTCTCTTCAACTTGGTTGATTACAGTTACACTGATGATGTTTCCAATATTTAAGAGTAGCAGTATAATAATAATTAAGTGTATTATTTCCTTATGTTAATATTAACCAGCTCATATGTACAGTGACCTCATGTTTATATAATTACACTACATCTTTATGTACAGTTCTGATGTGGGAGAGGTGGATGTCACTTTTTCTGTTTATTAGATTTGGAATTAAACTTCACAGTCCACCAGTTTTTATCTCTCCGAATCATAAAAGTGAGACAAGAACATGCAACATATACAAGCAGTAACATATTAAACTGAGACAATGAGGAAGTCTATGTTCCCTGAACTACTCTGGTTGAACTGATTATTAGGCACAGTAAAACTTGATATTTTAAGTCCACCAAATATTTTAGTTGAACTGACTTTGGAAAATGAGCAGAGGTAAAACCTCAAATCATGTTTACAGTGCACAAACTGAATGCTGTTTCCCTTTCTGCACATTTCAAACGTCATCATTATACACAGACTGTTCACACCATTTATGGCCAGTGGTGTTAATAACACAGTTATAAATAGACAGCGTTACAACGGCTTTACTTTTTTCAGTAACGAGTAATCAAATTAATTAAAGTTTACCCCGTTACAACACTGTTACCATTACTGCCAAAAAATATTTCTTCATACCTCACTGAAGCAGTTTTCCCCTGAACAGGCGCTTCTCTCTCTCTCTGTCTTCCTGCCAAAGAGTGGCTGCACTTAGGGACATAACCAAAGACAGAGTAGTACGTGTTCAACACACACACTCCCCCCTCTGATTAACTAGGTTGTAATCATAGACTGTATGTAAGAAAGGATATGTAGTGTATTTTCTGCTACATATCTATGTATTACTAATATTGTATTTCTATTGAACTCTATTGAACAGAGAACAATGTGTGTGCAGAGTTTTGTTTTAACCAAAGAGCAGCAAAGATGTTATCTGTCATAAACATGCACAGATGCACGTACTTTATTTCATTCATCAAGTTTTTAGTCATTTGTATTAAATTCATTTGTGTACTTTTTAAACTAAAATCTGAACCGATAACATAAAAACAAGTTAGGTTCTAGTGAAGAGGTTAACTAATATATTGATTATAAATGTGATCAGGTTCTAGAGGTTAACTAATATATTGATTATAAATGTGATCAGGTTCTAGTGAAGAGGTTAACTAATATATTGATTATAAATGTGATCAGGTTCTAGTGAAGATGTTAACTAATATATTGATTATAAATGTGATCAGGTTCTAGTGGAAGAGGTTAACTAATATATTGATTATAAATGTGATCAGGTTCTAGAGGTTAACTAATATATTGATTATAAATGTGATCAGGTTCTAGTGAAGAGGTTAACTAATATATTGATTATAAATGTGATCAGGTTCTAGTGAAGAGGTTAACTAATATATTGATTATAAATGTGATCAGGTTCTAGTGGAAGAGGTTAACTAATATATTGATTATAAATGTGATCAGGTTCTAGTGAAGAGGTTAACTAATATATTGATTATAAATGTGATCAGGTTCTAGAGGTTAACTAATGTATTGATTATAAATGTGATCAGGTTCTAGTGAAGAGGTTAACTAATATATTGATTATAAATGTGATCAGGTTCTAGTGAAGAGGTTAACTAATATATTGATTATAAATGCATATAAACCCAAATATGGGAGATTATTAGTGAGGAAGTTAATGCTGTTAGTAAAACCACAAATATTAACACAGGTGGAAAACATCCGTCCTGTGTGTATTCTGTCATTGTGTCTCCGTCTCCTCGTCTCCATGGTAACAGCCGGTTAATAACTGTCCTTCAACTTATTATTTATAGACACAGTTACTGTCAGCAACATTACCGTCAGGTTTGGTGAATCACAATGCGTGTGCTAAAATAACTAATTAGCATTTTCTCCTCTCTGTATTTTACACACAGAGGTTAAAACACCTCATAATACATATTTATTATTAACGTATTAAATAAACAGTGTCTTTTATCTTTTTGCACATTTGAAAGACTCAAACCTCAGAGCGCTGCGTTAGATCTGTCATGGATTCCCTCTGCCAGTCTGGTACTACACTTGATTGGCCCTAATCACCTTCACCTGTCCCACTCTGCTCTGTCTCCCTTAGCCTCGTTAACTCTCCAGCTGCACTGCATTTGCCATTAACCATGCTCTGCATTTAAGGTCCTGTGTTGCAGTCATTTGTTGTCAGATCGTCTGCAAGCTCACCTGTGTTACCAGTCTGCTCCTACGTTCTCTGACTCCTGTACCCGGACCTGCCTGAACTCTGCCCTGTTCTCCCATCCCGGAAACCCGACCTGCCTTTGTCTTCGACTCCGATCTGTCTTCTGCCCCGGTAATTTCGACCTGCCTTCTGCTTGACTCTTTTGACTTGGATTTGCCCTGAACTGTGCCGCTGCCTTGTTTTCACCTGCTGTTGTTGTGTGTGTGTGTTTTCCCCAGGACCTCCCGGATTCTCCAGCTCCAGGATTTGCTTCCCTGGGGAGGCACGCACACACACAGCACCTTGGGCACACCGGAACCCTTGGAAGCCCAGAACCCTGAACGCTTCTCCTTCCCACTCCCCTTCCCTAATTCAATAAATACCCTTCTGGGTTCGAACGCACTTGGTTCCTCCGTCTCGTACCTGACAGTACGATCTGACCACCATGGAATCAGCGAACGAACCATCAGCCCTGGACCGCCTGCAACATGCAGAGGGGGAGGTTTCCCGAATTACTGGCGACGTCGCGTCTTTGATTCAGCTCGGCCATCAGCATCAACAACAACTCCAGCAACAACAAGAGCAACTGGCCCAGGTGCTTGAGGCCCTTACAAACTTGAGAGCTCCCTCTACTGCATCACCCCAAACATCCTACAACGCTCCAGCTCCCGAACCATCGAACCCGGAACCCAAGATTGGAGGCCTGGAGTGCTTCAATGGCGACCCAGACCAGGTCCGGCCCTTCTTGACCAACTGCAAACTCCTGTTCTCGCTGCAACCCAGAACCTTCGCCTTGGAGGAGGCCAAGGTTGGATTCGCCATTACCCATCTGACGGGTCGGACTCGTCTCTGGGGAGCAGTGGAGTTCGAGCAACAAACCCCAGCCTGTGCCACCTTCGAGGCCTTCGAGACGGAAATGAAGAAGGTGTTCGATCTGGGTTCAACAACGGCAGATGCATCCCAAGAACTCCTGACAATCCGGCAGGGCAATCGCACTGTCGCTGACTACTCCATCGAGTTCCGGACCCTGGCCAGACGCAGCACGTGGAATACGGTAGACGTGGTGAACGCCTTCCTTCACAGTTTGGCAGAGTACATCAAGGACGAGTTGGTTTCATACGACTTACCCACGACCCTCGACGACGCCATTTCTCTGGTGGTTCGTATCGACCGCCGGATACAGACCCGTCGACGAGAGAAGGGGCGCCAGATTCCACGCCCCATCCGCAATCGGAATGACTTTTCGCCTGCCCAGTTGACACATACATGCCAGCCCGAACCCATGGAGATTGGTCGCTCTACCCTCACTCCAGAAGAACGCCGGCGCCGCTTCACCTCAAACCTTTGCCTGTACTGCGGGGGCGAGAACCACCGAGTGATCAACTGTCCAGCAAAAGCCAAAGCTCATCAGGCGTAGGGGGAATCCTGGTGAGCTCAGCATGTATTCAGCCCCCCGTAACCCGAAAATTCCTGCTCCAGGTTCATCTTCTGCTTCCCAATTCCCCACACACGCTTTCCGCCCTGGTCGACTCTGGAGCAGAGGCCAACATTCTGGACTCTGAACTAGCTCATCAATTAGGCATAGGGAGCTATCGTCTGTCCACACCTGTTCCTGCACGAGCCCTGAATGGGCATCTGCTTGGCACTGTAACTCACATCTCAGCCCCAGTAACCATGCACTCATCAGGAAACCACCAGGAGGCTATCCAGTTTCACCTTCTGCGCTCACCAGGGTTACCACTCATCCTCGGACATCCATGGCTCCGTCAACATAACCCCCACATCGACTGGGAGACCGGAGTAATACAGGAGTGGGGAAGAGAATGCCACCAAACCTGCTTGAGAGGAGCCATCATACCCACCAGTCCTGAATCCCCGGACTCGATCCCAGACCTCTCCAATGTACCTGCCTGTTACCATGGATTTCGGGAAGTCTTTAACAAGGCCAAGGCCACTTCTCTGCCCCCTCATCGGCCATACGACTGCGCCATTGACCTCCTGCCCGGCACTGCACCTCCTAAGGGCCGCCTGTATTCCTTGTCTGCCCCTGAAAGGAAATCCATGGAGACATACATCAACGATTCCTTGGCCGCTGGAATTATCCGTCCATCATCCTCCCCTGCCGGTGCTGGATTCTTTTTTGTTGGAAAGAAGGACGGATCTCTCCGTCCATGCATCAACTTCCGGGGGTTGAATGACATAACCATCAAGAACCGGTACCCCCTGCCACTCCTGTCATCCGCCTTTGAACTACTCCAGGGGGCAACCATCTTCACCAAGCTTGACCTCAGGAATGCTTACCATCTGGTACGGATGAGAGAGGGCGATGAGTGGAAGACAGCGTTTAATACCCCAACCGGACATTATGAATACTTGGTCATGCCCTTTGGTCTTACTAACGCCCCAGCAGTTTTCCAGGCCCTTGTGAATTACATCCTCAGGGACATGCTCAATGTCTTTGTATTCGTTTACCTGGATGACATTTTGATCTTCTCAAAAGACATGCCTGAACACATCCGTCATGTCCAGTTGGTCCTGCGTCGCCTCCTTGAGAACTCTCTCTTCATCAAAGCAGAGAAATGTGAGTTTCACGCCAAGTCGGTGTCCTTTCTGGGGTATATAGTAGCGGAGGGAAGTATTCAGATGGACCCTGCCAAGGTCTCAGCCGTTACCTCTTGGCCAGCACCAGAGGGCCGCAAGAAACTACAGCAATTCCTGGGGTTCGCCAACTTCTATAGGAGATTCATCCGGAATTACAGTAAGGTTGCTTCCCCGTTGACTGCCCTCACCAGCACCAAGGTCCACTACCGATGGACACCGGAGGCCGACCAGGCGTTCAGAACTCTGAAAGCCCGCTTCACTTCTGCCCCCATCCTCCAAATGCCTGACCCCGATCGGCAGTTCGTGGTGGAGGTGGACGCATCAGACATCGGGGTCGGGGCAGTTCTCTCCCAATGTGCCGCAGGGGATGGCAAGTTGCACCCCTGCGCGTTCTTCTCACGCAGACTGACCCCAACTGAGCAGAACTATGACATTGGCAACCGGGAATTGCTAGCTGTGAGACTGGCATTGGAGGAGTGGCGGCAGTGGCTAGAGGGCGCCAGCACTCCGTTCCTGGTATGGACCGACCACAAAAACCTGGAGTACATCCGAACTGCCAAGAGGTTGAATCCACGTCAGCCCCGCTGGTCTCTATTCTTCACCCGGTTCAACTTCACCCTCTCGTATCGTCCAGGTTCCCGCAACGCAAAACCCGATGCTCTCAGCCGGGTTTTTCAGAAGGACGAAGCTCCTGTGGAGGAACCGGCTCCTGTCCTTCCAAGCTCCTGTATCGTTGCTGCTCTGACCTGGGACATAGAGAGACGAGTCAGGGACGCGATCCGAGACCAGCCCGGCCCCAGTGCTTGCCCCAACGATTGCCTCTTCGTGCCAGATCAACTCAGATCACAGGTGATTCAGTGGGGTCATGACTCTCACCTAGCCTGCCATCCTGGAGGGAATCGAACGTTCCGCCAACTCTCCCAACGGTTCTGGTGGCCCTCGATGAGGACTGACATCCAGGACTATGTAAGGGCTTGCCGCACCTGCAGCCAAAATAAAACCCCCAGTCGCCCACCTGCAGGATTACTCCAACCTCTGCCTGTGCCCAAACGCCCCTGGTCCCACCTGTCATTAGACTTTGTCACTGGTCTGCCCCCGTCCAGTGGACATACTGTCATCCTCACCATTGTTGACAGATTCAGCAAGATGGCCCATTTTGTCCCGCTTCCAAAACTACCTTCTGCGAAGGAGACAGCGCAGGTAGTACTGGAGCAAGTCTTCAGGATACACGGTCTGCCCAAGGACATCGTCTCTGACAGGGGACCCCAGTTCGCATCCGTTTTCTGGAAGGAGTTCTGTCTTCTCATCGGGGCCACAGCCAGCCTTACCTCCGGCTTCCACCCTCAGTCCAACGGACAGTCGGAGAGATTCAATCAGGAGCTGGAGAAGTCCCTGCGCTGCATGGCTTCACGCAATCCCCGATCCTGGTCTCAGCAGCTCCTGTGGGTGGAATATGCCCATAACTCCCTCCCGAGCTCCGCAACTGGCCTGTCCCCCTTCCATTGTGTGTACGGCTACCCGCCACCACTGTTCGCGAGTCAGGAGCCCAAAGTATCCTGCCCGTCTGCCCTGGCCTTTGTACGGCGTTGCCGCAGAACCTGGTCCCAAGCCCGGACCACCCTCCTCCGGTCGGTGGCTAGTTATGTTGCTGGAGCCAATCGACGGAGGATTCCGGCTCCTACATACCGGGTGGGACAAAAGGTATGGCTCTCCGCCAAGGATCTTCCGCTCCGAGTGGAGTCCCGCAAGTTGGCACCCCGGTACATCGGCCCGTTTCCTGTGGAGAGGGTGATCAGTCGGTCGGCTGTCCGCCTCAAGCTCCCCAGCTCCATGAAGGTCCACCCAACCTTCCACGTGTCCAAGCTGAAACCAGTGCACGAGAGTGATTTACTCCCCGATGCTCCGCCACCGCCTCCTCCTCGTGTGGTCGAGGGGGGGACTGGTCTACACGGTCAACCGCCTCCTCCAATCACGTCGACGGGGAAGAGGTCTCCAGTACCTGGTGGACTGGGAGGGCTACGGTCCGGAAGAAAGGATGTGGGTGCCCGCCAGCAGAATCTTAGATCCGGCTATTATTGCTGAGTTTCATCGCCTCCACCCTGACCAGCCCTCCCTTCGGAGGGGTCGCCCCGTGAGGGCCCAATGCATCCCTGCCCGGCCAGCCGTTCTGCTGGCGATACCCGCTCCTGACCCTGACTCTGCACCCGCGCCTGCTCTTGCGCCGTGTCCCGATTCTGTGCCTGCACCTGCCCCTGACCCCGACCCAGATCCGGCTATGTCGGATGGTACCCCCTCCGCTGGGGACATTGAGATGGAGGAGTGGTCCGCAGAAGAGGTGGCAATGGACTCCGACAGGTCAGAGGAATACTAGCCCTCCTCCTGTTCCCCCTCCGCCCACCCTGCCTCGGTGGTCCGGTTTTGGGACTTCTGGGACCGTCCCTTGGGGGGGGGGGGTTCTGTCATGGATTTCTCTGCCAGTCTGGTACTACACTTGATTGGCCCTAATCACCTTCACCTGTCCCACTCTGCTCTGTCTCCCTTAGCCTCGTTAACTCTCCAGCTGCACTGCATTTGCCATTAACCATGCTCTGCATTTAAGGTCCTGTGTTGCAGTCATTTGTTGTCAGATCGTCTGCAAGCTCACCTGTGTTACCAGTCTGCTCCTACGTTCTCTGACTCCTGTACCCGGACCTGCCTGAACTCTGCCCTGTTCTCCCATCCCGGAAACCCGACCTGCCTTTGTCTTCGACTCCGATCTGTCTTCTGCCCCGGTAATTTCGACCTGCCTTCTGCTTGACTCTTTTGACTTGGATTTGCCCTGAACTGTGCCGCTGCCTTGTTTTCACCTGCTGTTGTTGTGTGTGTGTGTGTGTGTGTGTGTGTGTGTGTGTGTGTGTGTTTTCCCCAGGACCTCCCGGATTCTCCAGCTCCAGGATTTGCTTCCCTGGGGAGGCACGCACACACACAGCACCTTGGGCACACCGGAACCCTTGGAAGCCCAGAACCCTGAACGCTTCTCCTTCCCACTCCCCTTCCCTAATTCAATAAATACCCTTCTGGGTTCGAACGCACTTGGTTCCTCCGTCTCGTACCTGACAAGATCAGCTGCACATTATTTTGCAGGTGATGTCACGTTTACACGTTTTACACACAGACCTTTAATAAATCAGACCCAAAGAGTATAAACTGAAGTCCAGACTAGCTGCTCGTCACTGTCTGGGTTCCTTGTTCCTTTAAGTTCCTGCATTTGTGTTCATGTTGAGCAGATTCAATGTTTTGCATCTAATATCCCAAAACGATATGAAATAGATTTTAATAAATACATTTTGTACAGAAATTCCTGAATCCTCAGACTTTTCTTCTGCTACCAAGTTTGTACTTATTCAGTAAAATATCTCAACAACTGTTTGATGGCTTGTCAAGAAATGACTTTCACACATTCATGTTTCCCTCAGAATAATGAGTTTGATCCTCTGACGTTTCATAGTGACATCATCTGGTTACATTTTTAATGTGTCCAATACTTTGATTTATGACCAAATACTTGTAAAACTAATGAATTGACACCAGCAGTAGTTTAAAGTAACTAAGTACATTTAAACAGAAAACAGTGAAAGATCTCCATCATACTCTAGTATCCCAGAGCACAAAGTGACATCATCAAATGTTTTGTTTTATTCAACAAAGAGTCTAAAACTCAAAGATATTCAGCATTAATGCACCAACACAACCCATCTGCTGCAAAGTGATCAAAATAAATCATCTACAAACATGTAAATTATTACGGTGGGGAGAAAATGCTGCAGCTGCTTCCAGTTTCTTTCCTGTGTGTGTGTGTGTGTGTGCGTGTGTGCGTGTGTGCGTGGGACCTGAGCCCCACCCTGAGCCCCACTCTCAGTGAAACTGAGGACAGAAACAGAAAAACACCACAATATTCTGTATTTTACAGCTGATTCCAATATAATTAAATAACATGATTCCATCCATGTTTTCTACAAAGTGGAAATCATAAAGCCCGACACTGTCACACTATGAACTTCTCTAGATATAGATAGGTGGATAGATAAAGTACTTTAATAATCCCAAAGAGAAATTAAAGTGTTAAAGCAGCCACTGAACATAACTCAAAGAAAAACTATGAGGTTGGTAACAAATACAGCAAACTAACAACATGCACAATTTAATGTACAATACCTACATAGTTCAACTCAAATAAATAAATAACTATAATTAATAAAATTAGAACATAGACAAGAGACATAAACACAACTAGAATATTAGAATAATAAAGTGTAGACTGAAAGCGGTTGATATGACACAGCCCCACCCAAAAACATTTACACCAGCTGACACAACCAAAACATTTCAGTTAAATATCCTTCTCTTAAATTAGAGATAAATTATATATAATTAAGATTGATTACAAAACTCTTGAGTATTATTTAATTACTGATTATAAATATCTAACAGAAATCATCAATACATCTGCAGCCACAGTGCTCTCACACACAGTCATGAATATCTTGATCAGAACTCTTCAATAACACGAGTGCTGATCATGTTTAAGCTCTCTCCTCAGTTTTCTTTCAATTCACTAAGATCATGTTGACCTGAATGAGTTTAGAGACCCTGCAGCTCTAATCTGGAAAAACAACAATAAAACAGAATCAGTGTACTTACAGCAGAAAGGTTTGTGATGCTCTGAGAGCGCTCTGTGCTTTCTACCTTTATATTCTCTCTGATAAACTCCACCTCCTGTTTATTCATGGAGAGGACGGAGTAACTGCTGGAGAGAACTGGAGTGATTTCCCAGAAATGGTGTGACTACAGACCACAGCTGCCTGTGTGAGGGGAGACTGGGGACAGTTGAAACACTTTTTGCATTTCTCCCACTTACTCAGAGACTATTTGGACTAGACCAACCAAGTTTTAATATATTTAACTTACATATGTCTACTAAATACCCATTTCATTTAAAGATGATTACTTGTGACATATCATTCATAATATTTATTTAAAATTAAGAAGTCAGACCTGGAAGGAAGAATGGAATGATTTGCAATGCAGTAAACCTTTATTAAACATGTATGCATTGTACAAAACTGCAAATGATGTAAAAACAGATTGTTGTTATAGTCCAGTGAATGTGAACTGCAACACTGGGTTTCCTGAACAGTGCACAGACATCCCAGAATGACTCCGGTAGTGAGCAAAACCCCCTTCATGGAACTGAACTAATGTTCCCCTGTTACATTTAGAAAGCGGAGCAGGTGGACCCAAACATGGCTGAGTGATTAGTCTTTATTTAAGGCTCCAAACAAAAACAGGAAGAAGTCAAACAGAGGGGTATTGCACGAAACCAGGATAAGGGATTAAGCCGGGATAAGTTAGGTATCCTGGCTGAATTTAGCCTCAAGTCGGTTGCATGAAAGCAGGTTAAATTTATCCTGGCCCAGTTACTATGGTAATTTATTCTCTGCAGCTAGCCTGCTCCAGACCAGGCTAACAACCAGGCTAAGATTATTCTCAGGGATTCATCTGGCAGTTCTACTGTCAATCGTGTGACAAATTAATGGGTTTTACAGCATTTCCACGGTCTTTCTAAATATGTTGCATCATTTCAATTATCCTGCATTAAAATACTACAGATAAATTATATTGTAGTTTCATTAAAGTCTGTTGACTGTTTAATTGCAACAGTCATTTTATAGTCATTCATGTGGTATCATTATTGTGTATAATGTACAGTAGATTTACTTTGTACTATTTACTAGCCGATACTCACAATGTTACTTGGCTGCTTCTGAGGCTGAGCAGCATCTGGGTCCTGTTACACATGTTATTTTCTATTAGCACCTAATCACTGACTTCATATCCATTATGGGCTAAATGAGCAAGACAGTTCCATAAAATTGACATGATACCTCAAGCCTGGAGTCCAGCAACGCCGTCTCCTCATCTGCAGAAGTGCATCCTGCAGCTGCAGATGTGCCTTCCCCCTGCCCTACACCTAATTATAATAATTGTTTGCACTTAATTATATTTCCTGAGAAGCATGCACTTTTACTTGCCACATTTAAATCAAAGTGTACAACTATTGATTAGCGGGCTTGGACAGTAACTTCTTTAGTCCTTTAATTGTAATTTTGATAGTTCTAGTGGAGCACTGTTGTATTAATTGTACTTTTTTTTTTAAAGTATATTTTTGGGCTTTTTGCCTTTGATGTACAGGTTAGTAGAGAGAGACAGGAAAACTGGAGACAGAGAGGGGGTAATGACATGCAGGATAGGAGTGCTTGGTGCGGGATTTGAACCGGGGTCACCTGCAGCTAGGGCTGTAGCCGCAACACACGGGGCAGGTGCTCTACCCACTGAGCTATACTTAACCCATTAATTGCACATTAATTGCACTACTTACGTATTGAGCCGGTCCGCGATTGTCTGCCAGGCTTTCTCCCTTTCCTTGATTACAGTGCTTTGTGCTTGTGTTGCCTTTTTTTCTTATCATTTCTTTAACCTCATCATGAAACTCCATCAGGAGCTGTTGTTCAGCGGCCGTGAAGAATGACGTGCAACACCTTTCCATTTTCCAATCTGTGATTCTGTGATCGATGCCATGGGTCTATTTGAGAATGCCGTGAACATGCACTTATCCCAGCTATCTACACCTGGCTTGACATAGCCGCACCTTTTCATCCTGGCTTGGCGAACGTGCAACCAATTAAGCCAAGATGCGCCGGGCAGGCTAGATCAAGCTGCGGTTGCTCAGTTATCCTGGATTTATTTATTCTACTTTTGTGCAATACCCCTCTGATAACCAAGGCTTTAATACACAGGTGATTACAAACAGGTCACAGGTGAGTCAAATCACACACAGGTGAAACACATGAGGAATCAATGCAGGACAACACAGGAAGTAAAAACAGAAAACACAGACAAGGAGAAAAACTTTCAAAATAAAACAGGAACTAAAAAATAACAGCTGCTACAGACAGGATGTGACAACCCAAACTTTTTGGCAAGAATCAGAGCAGGGGCTGTTTGCTTGTGTTCATCAGCTAGGTAAGCCTACTTGGTTTTGTTCATTTTCTTCTGCTGATTTGTGACGGACAAATCTTCTCTGTAGTATTGATGATGAAACAGGAAGGTAGGTCACAGACAGATGGAGATTTAGAGAGGGCAGACAGGTGTGACTTGTTGAGTTGTGATCAGGACACTTTGAATGTTTGCTTTGTAAAATTAAGGATTTCTTTTATTGGGTGAAATTCCAGCAGTGCAGTTCACAACATGTACATTGCTTGTTTTGGATTGAGAATGCACCGGTTATTAACAAAAACACAGATGAAGAGTTGGTTTTGAGTTTTAGAGAATGAATTGATAAATATGTAATATGTGAGTTACCATCACAAAATCAGACATTATTGGATTACATTTTCTAAAGCAGGCATCCACTCAGACATTATCACTGTAATAATCACTGGTGAGTTTAAAGTTGAGATTTAAATAAATTAACTGATGTGCACTGTTGAATAGTCTGAGCCTAACTTTTCCCAAATTGAGGGAAAAGTTAAGGTAAAACATAAGTAATAATATTTAGTGGATGATTCTGTTTTTGTACCACTTACACATATGAACAGCTGTTCCACATCAAAGCAAAACTCTTTCAGATTTGTGAAAACTCAAATCTGGACATTAATCACTGAATTTGCTAAAACAGAAAACATTGACTGAAATATATTGTTTTCAAAATAAATATTTCAGAAATCTTAAATTGGGTTTAAACAGTGTTGAGAGCTTTTCTACGATGTCAAACACCTGTTCATATGAGTAAAAGGTGCAGAAATAGAGAATCAATCAACCACTAAATATCATTATTCATATTTGCCTTAACTTTACTCCTTCTTCTCTTTCTATGGATGTTTTGGTGACAACAGTGATAGTGGTATTAATCTGACTGTTAAACTTTACTGTATTAGGTCAATTTAAAGATAAAATGGATTAAAATAAGACTTTTCATTCATTTATTACCATGGACCATACTTTAAAACACCATACAGTTCATTGTAAAAGGTTTATGGCTGCTATCATTAACAGAAGGAGGTGTGGAGAAGAATCAGTCTGATCTCTTAGAAATGGTGTGACCTGTATGACACTGAAGTAAACTACTGATTACATGAAAGTCAAGCGTTCCCCTTGAGATGTGTCCTTTCACCACTTTTATCTGTTTTCTATAATCTTTCATCAGAAGCTCAGGAGTTTTAATATGGACACTACCTTCATGAACATGTTTTATTCTTGTTTCAAATCTCCTCTTCAATGATCATGTTTGGTTCACCTACCTTGTAAAGCAGGAGCAGGTTAGAAGGAATAGTTAAAATATGCAGTAAAGCTGCAGTCACAAACCTAAATGAACTCTCCCAAGTGTACAAAGTCAGAGGCACAAAGAAAGCCCAGTCAGTCCTGGTTCAGTGAGTTCAGGTTGCTTCCATCTGGTCGCAGATATCATCCACAAAGATTCAGGAACTATAGATTTAACAAGTCATCTGTCCCTGCTGCTATTGGCCTCTTCAATGACATTATGTAAGTCTATGTTTTATTTAAATAGTTTATGTGGATTGTTGAGGATGATTATATTGTTTTCACTGCTGGCTCTGACAACAAAGCAGTGAAATCTCCTTTTTTCTGTGTTTATTTTACAAATTTTGAGACAAATTTACATTTTGGAAAACATTTTTACAACTCATAAAACAAAATTACAAAACACTTCTCCCTGTCCCGAAACAAATTAACAAATGACACAAACCGGAAATGGAAAGTACCAAATACGTGACATGGAAGTGATAAAATGAGCGATGCCAGTCTGTACCAGCACACCAGTATGTTTACTCAGCTGTTTAATAAACCATACACACATATAAGCATATTTGTGTATGAACTAAGCTAGCTGCTACTGCTAACTGCTAGCTGCTACTGTCATGCTATGTAACGCTGTGAACAGTTTTCTTCTTCTCTCGACACTTTCACAACTAATCTCTTACTGACTCTACAGCACCACCTGGTGGCGGAATTTATACAACGCTTAACTCATGAATGAACCAACTGCAACGCAAATTAAACCATTAATTAACTAAATTACTCACAGAAAACCCCACAACTTTATCTTAGAGAACCACAGGTTGTGTTCAACATTAATTGTTGTCAGCAGCCCCAGGAGTTTATGAGAAATACATTTGTTTTGTTATGTAATTAATGTTTTGTTTGACAGGGTTAAATAAAACCTACTGTGATCTCTGTCTTTACTTGTGTTAACCAAAAACCTCTAAGTTTGTATTTTTTTTGTGAGTAATTTAGTTAATTTAATGGTTTAATTTGCGTTGCAGTTGGTTTATTCATGAGTTAAGCGTTGTATTAATTCCGCCACCAGATGGTGGTGTAGAGTCAGAAATTAGTTGTGAAAGTGTCGAGAGAAGAAAGAGCTGGCTCTGAAAGATATGCACCTCAGGGAAAGTTAGAGGAAAACATAACCTTTATTTTTTTTGCTGTTAGACATCATAAAAAAAGCCTTAAAACTGTTTAAACCCACTTTCAGCTTTTTGAAAACTAAAAAGGAAGATTTTGGCATTTCTTTCTCCATCCAGACCACATTAGATTAACTACTCATAAAATCTGAAAGCAGCTGTTCATATGTGTAAGTGGTGCAAAAACAAAGAATCGGCCGCTAAATATTATTATTAATGTTTCCTTTAACTTCTCTTCTCCTTCTCCTCTGTCTATAATAGTGACACTGACATTAACCTGACTATTAAAGCTTTACTGTATTTATTCAGTTTAAAGATAAAATAGACCCCCAAAAAAACCCAATACATTTTTTCATCTACTATTATGGATCATACTTTGAAACTTAACACAGTTCAGTGTAAAATGTTTATGTTTCTAGTAAATGTTCAAATAACTCCAAAACACTGAATCTTTAAAATGAAGACACAGTTTATGTCAAAGGTCAGCAGCTTCAACAATGGTCCAGTTTTTCTCAGCTCTGCTTACTGAGGGAGTCGATGTTGTACAGACAGTGAAAACATCCAAATATGTTGTTAACATGTTTTATTTCTTTATTTGTTTTAATTCATTCAGTAATAAAAAAGGAAAGGTTAATAAAACAGTTTCAGGTTTTATTTGAGGGAATTTTTCATTATCACAAAATACAAAGAAAACAAAGATAATGAAATATACAGTAGAAAACAAATATAGAAAGTCTGCTTTAAATTCATATTTACTCTTCAATCTCCTCATTTATAATAAAAATGCACTTCAATTCACAAAATCCAAGTTACAAAATGTTTCAAATACACAAAAAAATCGTGAAATAATTAGGTTTTAAAAGAGAACAAATGAAAACGATTTGATAAGTAAAAATAAATTCAATATAAGAAAAAGGCAAGAGCAAACAACACATATTTAAATGAGATAAAATCAATTCAATGAAAATCAAAACTCAAATAAAATCAAGAAAAACTGATAAAAGTTTAAAAAGATTAAAAGAGATCACTGAGTCAGCCGACCTGATCTCATCATTTGTTGTGCTGTTTCCAAACTGTCAGGTTAAATTTCAGGAAATAAGTTTAAAATAATGAACAAGACATCTAAACGTTCTCTATTTAATATAATGGTGCAGCCATAAAAACACAGAGTCAGTGTGAACATTGACATTTTAACAATGTAAAGTCAATGTAAATGTGCTCAATAGTTAATTTGCACCTGCAGTCCTGACACGACTAAAACGAGACAAACAGATAAAACACTTCATACATAATAGAGCTGCAATCAATATAAGAGGAAAAGAACAACTGGAGAAAATGTATCACAACTCTTTGTCCTTAAACAATCTTCAACAATCAATACAATCAAACAGGAATAAAACTGAGAGTCAATCTATAAAAACATCATTCATGAGTACATATCATATATAGCTGCTTATATAACTTCATGCACAATATATATGTGATACTGTCAGATTAAGAACTAGTTTAAATCATCAACTATTTAATGTAACAGAACATGTCAAAGCAACAAGGTGATTTAATATTTCAGATATGAAGCATGAGAAACCAGCAGGTGTAGTTGTGACTGTTCATCTGGTGTTGTGTGTGTGTGTGTATATGTGAGATGTATCATTGAATCAGAGTACGTCCACACTGCGTCGCTTCATTTGTAAACACATCTTTTTCTCTGTGTTTCAGCCCTCAGTCCAGACTAAAACTGCATTTTCTCATCCAAAACTGAGCTTTTCTGAGACGTTCTCCAGACTGTTTGAATCTAAAACAGCAGCTTGGTGTTTCAGTGTGAAAGCACACGTTCTTCTTCTATACTATACAAGAGAGTCAATCTATTCATCAATAACCATAACTCCACTGTAAGGAGATGACATTTTAATCTTTAATTGGTTTAATTTGATATTAAAATTTGTGAAATTACCTGAAATACAAATTGTATCATATTTAATTCAAACATTTTCAACATTATGCTCATCTAGAATATAAGTAATGAAATAAAATAAAAATAGAAAAAAATCATATTGTGGTAACTCAGAGGCAGCCATTTTGAATTTGGTAAATAAGGGAACTGTTTCCTGTTATTTTCTTATTTACTTCCTCAGTTTCTCCAGCTGTTTGCGTATTTGTTCGTCTTTCTCTTCCAGGATTCGTTGTTTCTCCTCTTCAACATCTCTTTCTGCCTTTTGGAACGTTTCATTGGTGTAATGATTTCCTCCGTTCTTCTCTGTTATATTTCTGATCTTCTTCAGCAGCTGACTGACCTGAGAACGATCCTTCAGCTTATTATTGAACATGTGGTACTGGTCGTTACATTTGGTCACAAGTTCCTGCAGATCTGTGTTGTCCTTCAAGAACTCCTCGATAGATACTTCGTCTAGCAGGTCACCATTAGTAAAGAGAACCATGCAGTATCTGTTGGCTTCCTCACCAAAGATTTCCTGAATCTTCTCCACTGTCTGCTTTTCTTCCTCTGCGAACCTGTACAGTCTGATGACAATCAGGAAGATATGAGGTCCAGGTGCAGCATAAGTAATGCACTGGCTGATATCTTTAAATGTTCTCTCTACAGTGTATCTGATGTCAAACAGGCCTGGAGTGTCGATAACAGCAACTTTTTGTCCTTCCACCTCACCAACAACCTTTTCACACTCAGTAGTCAGAGATCTAGCAGAACATTTAGATTTAAAGCACGGTCTTCCCAGAATCGTGTTTCCTGAGGCACTTTTACCAACTCCGGTCTTCCCCACCATCAAAATCCTGATCAGATCATTATTGTAGTAGACTGGAGGAGACGTAGACCTGGAGACTGAAAAAAAAAAGGAAAGTCAATGCTTTGTATATCATAAAATATGTTTAATTAATCCACATCAGGGATGGATAGCTACTGTTTCTTAGTCGTCAAAGCTTTCTTTATTTTTATGTTTCTTTAAGCATGATCACAGTATCTTGTCACAATGGTCCCAAAGTTATTGTTTAATGAATTGTTTTAGAACCATACTGGATTATTATGAACCTCTCAGGTGGTCTAGGACAGGTCTACTTTCTGTCCTCAGAGTCTAAACTAGACCTGGAGAAGCAGCGTTCAGTTTTTATTCTCCACATATCTGAAAAAACTCCCAGAAAACTGCAGGTCTGTTTCATCTCAGTTCTTTAAACCCAATCTGAAGATTTCTATGTTAGCAACTAAGTTTTATTAAATCACATTTGAGGCTTTTGATTAATAGCTCACACTGCAGTGTAACTTTCATTCTTGTTTTATTTGTCTTATATCTCTTTATTTGGCTAATGTTGTTTAATATTGTCTCAATGTCTTTTATGTTCTATTATTTTAATATTTTTGATTTGATCTTTAATGTTGCCTGAATCATTATTGTTATTTTACTAAAAGACTCATCAACACATAAAACGTATTCTGTGTACAAAGTGTGAGTTTCAGTGTCTGTGATGTTGGAGATAACTGTACACACTGATGCTCCTTCCTCCAGCTGTAAAACACAGTGATTAACTGGATAATATTGAATATTATGTGTGAACTGTTACAAAGTGAGACTAATTATGGCTGAGTTGTGATTCATAACTATAAACTGTTTATTTTAACATAATGATTGTTGGTTTATTACTGTAAGATTTTAAATGTGATTAAATATACTGGTAAAAACCTGTGTTCACCTTTTATGTTAAAATAGTCCTTAAAATGAAACACTGATGAAATCTTTAGAATAACTTTATATCATAACTAGGGCTGTCAATTGATTAAAATATGTAATCACATGATTGTCATGAGTTAACTCGCGATTAATCGCAAATTAATCACAAATTAATCACACATTTTCTATTTTTTTCTAAACGTAATTCAAATGTATGTATATTATTATTGAAACTATTCAGAACTATTAAATACTGCACGCTCCAAAAATCTGCTGTTGGGTATGATACATGTTAGGAACCACACACACACACACACACACACACACACAGACACACACACGCAGAGAAGAATGTAATAAGAGCAAAATACACACACAGTCTGTCTCTGGCTCACATGTTACTGTTATTTAAGGAGAGCATCATCAAGAGTCCAATATGCTGCTACTGCTACTGTATATAGGTGTGTGCAGCGTGCAGACACTGTGCTAGTTACCACACGGACGCGCAGCAGCACACAAACATCAAAACATCACTAATAAAAGGAAAAATGTGAATTGAAATGATGTATATCAACATTGACATCAATACATGTCATATTAGTTAGTCATTATATTTATCAGATTTAATTAATTGTAAAAAAACAAAAAAACAAATTTAATGAGAATGAGCCTTCCTTCCTACTTTGTGTGTGTGTGTGTGTGTGTGTGGGGGGGGGGGGGGGGTTAGTACTACACACACTGGTTATTACTACACACACCTGTACACACATCTCTACACACTGGTTATAACTACACACACCTCTACACACTAGTTATAACTACACACACCTCTACACACTGGTTATAACTACACACACCTCTACACACTGGTTATAACTACACACACCTCTACACACACCTCTACACACTGGTTATTACTATACACACCTCTACACACACCTCTACACACTAGTTATAACTACACACACCTCTACACACTAGTTATAACTACACACACCTCTACACACTGGTTATTACTATACACACCTCTACACACACCTCTACACACTAGTTATAACTACACACACCTCTACACACTAGTTATAACTACACACACCTCTACACACTAGTTATAACTACACACACCTCTACACACTAGTTATAACTACACACACCTCTACACACTGGTTATAACTACACACACCTCTACACACATCACACTGGTTATAACTACACACACCTCTACACACATTACACCGGTTATAACTACACACACCTCTACACACCGGCTATAACTACACACACCTCTACACACTGGTTATAACTACACACACCTCTACACACTGGCTATAACTACACACACCTCTACACACTGGTTATAACTACACACACCTCTACACACATCACACTGGTTATAACTACACACACCTCTACACACATTACACCGGTTATAACTACACACACCTCTACACACTGGCTATAACTACACACACCTCTACACACTGGTTATAACTACACACACCTCTACACACTGGCTATAACTACACACACCTCTACACACTGGTTATAACTACACACACCTCTACACACATCACACTGGTTATAACTACACACACCTCTACACACTGGCTATAACTACACACACCTCTACACACATTACACCGGTTATAACTACACACACCTCTACACACTGGCTATAACTACACACACCTCTACACACTGGTTATAACTACACACACCTCTACACACACCTCTACACACTGGTTATAACTACACACACCTCTTCACACACCTCTACACACTGGTTATAACTACACACACCTCTACACACACACCTCTACACACTGGTTATAACTACACACACCTCTACACACACCTCTACACACTGGCTATAACTACACACACCTCTACACACTGGTTATAACTACACACACCTCTACACATACCTCTACACACTGGTTATAACTACACACACCTCTACACACACCTCTACACACTGGTTATAACTACACACACCTCTACACACACCTCTACACACACACCTCTACACACTAGTTATAACTACACACACACCTCTACACACTGGTTATAACTACACACACCTCTACACACACCCCTACACACACCTCTACACACTGGTTATAACTACACACACCTGTACACACACATCTACACACCGGTTATAACTACACACACCTCTACACACACCTCTACACACTGGTTATAACTACACACACCTCTACACACACACCTCTACACACACCTCTACACACACACCTCTACACACTAGTTATAACTACACACACACCTCTACACACTGGTTATAACTACACACACCTCTACACACACCTCTACACACTGGTTATAACTACACACACCTCTACACACTGGTTGTAACTACACACACCTCTACACACTGGTTATAACTACACACACCTCTACACACACACCTCTACACACACCTCTACACACACACCTCTACACACACCTCTACACACTGGTTATAACTACACACACACCTCTACACACACACCTCTACACACACCTCTACACACTGGTTATAACTACACACACCTCTACACACACACCTCTACACACTAGTTATAACTACACACACCCCTACACACACCTCTACACACTGGTTATAACTACACACACCTCTACACACACACCTCTACACACTAGTTATAACTACAAACACCTCTACACACACCTCTACACACTGGTTATAACTACACACACCGCTACACACTGGTTATAACTACACACACCTCTACACACACACCTCTACACACTAGTTATAACTACACACACACCTCTACACACACCTCTACACACACCCCTACACACACCTCTACACACTGGTTGTAACTACACACACCTCTACACACACCTCTACACACTGGTTATAACTACACACACCTCTACACACTGGTTATAACTACACACACCTCTACACACACCTCTACACACTGGTTATAACTACACACACCTCTACACACACCTCTACACACACCTCTACACACACACCTCTACACACTAGTTATAACTACACACACCTCTACACACATCTCTACACACTGGTTAGAACTACACACACCTCTACACACTGGTTTATTAGAAAATGTTCCTATTAGTCATTTTATGTGCAATCGAGCTCTGTGGTCATTTAATTATGAGGATGTGTTGGACAGGACAGCTGTTCTATGATGATAAATGTAGAAATCTTATCAAGTCTCATCAAGTTTCTCTCATCTAACTGATATTGTTTTGACTTACCTGATGTTTTAATGTGACCACTGACTTCACCAGCTGGTCCAACACCTACTGAGGTCACTGCTCTGCATCTGAACATATACTCTGTGTTAGGAGTCAAACCGCTCACTGTGACTTCTTCAGCTTTTGGTGCTGTTGTTTGTTTCCATCCATCCTCTCCACTGACACAGTACTGTACACAGTAGGAGGTGATGTTCTCTGCTCCAAATCTTGGTGGAGAGATCTTCAGTGTCACACTGTTGTGGGTTACATCACCTGCTGTCACTGTTTCAGGCTTTGAAGGAGGCTCAAAGTTCTCACTGACAGTAAAACCGTCTTTATAAACGTAGATGCTTGAACCTTTCTGTGTCTCACTTGTTAAACCCACTGTCAGGAACTTTATGTTCTTATTCTCTTTGTTGGCTTCTGCAAAATCACTGAACAGGTTTACTTTGATCCTCATTGCATGTGATACTTCTTTAGAGGCAAACCATTGTTCCTTCTCTATGTCATGACAACGTGGATCTTGAGGGTCGTCTGGTTTGGGTTTTTCTTCTAAGTAGTTTGATAAAGCTGAGAGGTACGGTTCAGCACTTCCCAGTGAGGTGAAAACAAAACACACAGCATGTTCTACACTCAGAGTTTCCTCTTCAAGCACACCTTGAGATGGGACGATCTGGGTGTTTTTCATCATTTTGGTGTAAAATTTTAAGATGCAGATTTCTCTCTCTTTACAGTCCATCCACTCGTTCAGGCTTGTGTTGTTGAAAGGAGAAGAATGTCTCTTCTTCAGGATCTCTGCCAGCACAGCCTCCTCTTCCCCTCCTTCTCTGATTGATGGAAGTTTCTTTGCCAAGTTTTGTTGTAATTCCAGTTTGTACTCAGAGAAAACTTCTTTAAAAGTTTTAAGTTTGTCACCAATCTGTGGGAACTGCTGTGCGGTGGTGGTTCTTATTGCATCATTGCATCTCATTTCCAGCTCAGTGAAGTCCTCCAGGACACTCTGGCATTCCTGCACTAATCCTAAACTTATCTGATGGACGAGTTTAGCAGCAGATGAATCTAAAATCACAAGTGGCATCAGCCAGACCTTCATTGGTACAACATTTTCTCCATTGGTTCCCAGCAGTTGTGGCAGGCTTTGGTAGACTTGTACAGCATCCTGAAAGGTTGTTGGAGTTTTCGGCAGTAAAAAGTCTCCATGAAATTTGCAGGAGAACGTCTTCACCTTTTCAATGTCCTTTTTATCCATTTTCAAGGAACCTTCCCCCTCTACTGCGAGGCTGGGGATTTTCTTGATCATCACCTTCAAGTTTCCCTGAATAACTTGATGACTTTCTTTTTTAGAAACCTCACGGTCAAAGACAAAGAAGGCTTGTGCCCCATAAAGGATAGCTGTGACTACATGTGTTGCTATTCCTTTATCAAAGACATATGGATGCTTCACATTACCTCTTCCAAGTTGATTCATTGACAGTTGCTGCATCTTTGTGGTTGCTTGGTAGTTCAGTGTTACTCTGGACTGATTTTTGTATGTTTTATTATCATTCAGGTATTTGGCAGATCCTCCAACCTCTATTAGTCCACCTAAGAAACTTGCCTTCAGTGATGCTTTAACATTTAATGCTGAAGATTTATCTGCAATTGATTCAGATGCAACTATTTCAAAATTGCTGTAGTGCTGAGGCTTTTCATGTATATCATTTTTCAGATCATTAAGGTCCCACAATGTCATGCCTGCAAAAGAAGAAGCGAAAATCAAGATTAACTTTTTCATGAATGAACTGATGTTCAGCCATTTTATATCACATCCTTTAAAAGATTATAAACACCTTTTTAACAGAAAGACAACCTGTCCCTCCAGGAAACCGTGATCTTGTCATCACAAGAATTAATGCGTTTTCTATCAAAGTCCACAAAATTTGCGAGACTTTACCATTTTGAACTTAAAAGTAGGCAG
This sequence comes from Scomber colias, assembly GCA_021039105.1. Lineage (NCBI taxonomy): Eukaryota > Metazoa > Chordata > Actinopteri > Scombriformes > Scombridae > Scomber > Scomber colias. Next base: position 174,663 of record JAJDFG010000327.1, read on the forward strand.
GCATGGATGTTATGCACTATGGCAGTCCCAAAGACTCTTATAAATAAGTTGAGTATATAACAGCTTTTAGTGCACATAATGGCTCTCCACTGATATGACTGTGTGTGCGTAACATGTTCGGCGCTGACAGCGTGTGGCTTGTCACCGAACACATTAAATACTGAATGAGTCACAAAAGCCTCAAATCTTTTTGCACAGCAGCAGTAACACCTGATCTGTCAGAATCTGACTGCAATTAATGTTCAGTGTCATAAAAAAACACATAAAAACTCCTCATTTTCTATTTCTAGTAGATCAGATTTTCCTTCCAGAGCAGTGTACCAATCTATGTTAATATTAAGAATGTTTTTATTATTGTTGTGCATTAAATATTTGTACATGTGAATGTTTACCAGTGATGAGTGAGTCTTTACGGCAGTCATACAGCATCCCGAGGCTGAAAGGTCGGCCGAGCGCTGCCACCTCCATCGTCCCCATGGCGTCAGCATCCATTGCTCAGTGTGAGCTGGAAAACATGGACAACAGCTTGTTAGTTCTTCTTGTTGTTTGTCACCTTTCACGAGCAAGGAACACATCACCAATGAGATACGATTTAACAGATTTATTGACAGAATGAATGAATGAATGAATGTGCATGGTTGATGATGCGTGGTCTTCGTACGGAGATCTGGATGCAGTGTGGGGAGGTCGAATGCGACAAACCCCCAAAAACCTCCAGTTATTTAAGGCGTGCTTGTGCGGATCTTAGGTCGTTGAGGTCTGAGCGGATATATCGATGGTATGTTAACGAGGCCCAACGGCCCATGATTTGAATGAAGTGCTCAGGTATGCCGTTACGGGATGCTGAAGTCGCGGCACCAATCCTAAAGGAGTGCCCGGAGTAATGCGTGGGTGATAAACCGGACAAAGACAGTATTTGGCGTAAATGATGATGGAACCAGGACCGAGTGGTTATTTGACCGGATTCGGAGATGAAAAGAGGGTGAGATAGAGGTGTGCCGTGGGATTTTCGGTAGAGAACATAGTTAGAAAGGATGGCGAATGGATCTAAAGAAGACTGGTTTTTAAAGTAGAAGAAGGGAGTAGGATGGCCGGATTGATTTGTTTTTGTTTTCTTCAGATGGAGTACTATAGTGTCGTCAGAAAACAATGATAAGTCGGAGATGTAAGCATGACGGCACGGGTCGAAGTGGGATGATGATGCGGTGAACTCTGAGCATCTGACGAAACCGTAAAAGGCTAAAACGAACATAGCTTCGAGGGTCAGGGCGATGTGAGGAGTTTGGTAACCGGAGCGAATAGTGTTTAGGCAGGCGGACAGTAGTTCGGCGGTAAGAGGAAGCCGTTTAGGAGGTTTGGCTGGTTCTTGGCGGAGTAGACCGGAGAGAAGAGACTTTACTTGGGGATGGTTTAAGGCTGGGCTGGGAGTACCGGTGATGAGTTTAGAGAAGAAACTAATGCCGCTGAGGTAGGATTTGATGGTAGATGTTCTTATCCTCAAGACAGAATGAGAATAAGTAACGTAGCAGATTACGGTGGTGAGATCAAATGAGGGGAAAATTATGTTGTGTCGGTTATGAAATTGATGAAAATTATTCCAGGCTGTCCAGTATGAGGAGAGTGTTGCGGGTGATAAACTGTTAATGATGTGCTTTTGAGATTCGATGATCAGGGGTACCAGAGATGGATTTATACGTTGAAAGTCAACGCTGAATACGGAGGAACTGGAGTCGGCATCGGGTCGGCGTTCGGAGCCAAGTTTCTGAACTTCTGAAATAGGAAGCGAGAGAGAGAGTCAGCTATAGCATTATGGTGGCCTGGGATGTGGGCAGTGTGGAGGATATATTGGTGGGTAACAGAGTGCCATGTGAGGCGACGCATGAATGGCATGATTGAATTAGAGTTGGAACGACCTTTATTGATGATGTCGACTACTGAGAGATTATCGGAGTGTATGAGGATGGATTTTGTGGACCATTCGTGTCCCCATAGGACGGCGGCAGCTACGATTGGGTAGATTTCGAAGAGCGCGGAGGAAGCGACCTCGCAATTGTTCGTGATCTCTGGGGGCCATGAAGAAGCGAACCATCTACCATTAAAGAAACCCCCAAAACCGGCTGAAGGAGCGGCATCGGTAAAGAGCTGAATATCGAGGGAGTTAGTTAATTGATCGTCGTAGAAGAAAGAAATACCGTTCCAGTTTGAGAGGAGATGGAGCCATAAGCGCAGCTCGGCGAGACAAGATGGGTTTAGTGAGACGGATGACAGGAGCGACGGTACTGATGAGGCGATAGACAGAAGGTGAGAAATGAATGCCCGACCCTGGGGGATAATGCGTAGGGCGAAGTTAAGGTGGCCGAGGAGTGAAAGTAATTGTCGTTTGGTGCAAGATGGGGCCATGAGGAAGTTAGAAATGAGAAGACAGATATGTTTAAGCTTTTCGATGGGGAGGGACGCTTGGAACGAGCTAGTATCGAGCGTGATGCCCAAGAACTCTAGTGAAGTGGATAGGCCCTCCGTTTTCTCCGCCGATAGTGGGACGCCAAGGTCAGCAAACACAGCGGTCAGTGTGGCTATGCCAGATGCGGGAGGAGAAGAGGGTGGGCTGATGAGCAGAAAATCATCTAAGAGATGAACAAGGAATTGGATGCCGTGATTGTTACATAATATCCAGCATAGGGCTTCTGATAAAGTGTCAAACAGTTTGGGACTACTTTTGCAGCCGAAGGTGAGTCTCACTGCAAAGTAGTAAGCACCTCGCCATTTTACGCCGAAAAACCTCCAGAAATCAGGGTGGATAGGGAGGACTTTGAATGCACTGGTGATGTCGGTTTTTGAAAGCCATGAAAGTGAGGAGAAGGCTGGGTGTCCTGGCATCCCGGTGCCAGGTTCCTTCTCCCTGGCTGACTGCGCAGGATTCGTGTGGTGGGCGGTAACCGGAGCTTCCTTGAGCTTTGACGAGCTCTTCTTCCTCTTTGGATTGGAGGCTGGAGGCTGGGAATAAATGACATCTCTGGGCGGGGTTCTGATGTCATCCCGTGCGGCGTGCGTGGTGACGTCGCTTGGAGGGACGCCAATGGGGACGGTGGTGTGGGAGCAGCAGGCGGCCATGAGGCAGTTGAAAAGTTTGGCTTTGTTGTCAGCACGGCTGAAATGGATTCCCCTCTCTCGCAGTGTCTTTTGGAGGGTGGCCACGGTCCAGTCAGAGATTTTTGAGGAGAACTGGCTGGCAGTGGACCTTGGTGGGGCATGGTGGCGCATCGAGCGGCTGCGGGTGGAGACGCCGGTGTCGGAGTGCAGCTGGGGGGCTGGAGTTATCCTTGCAGGTGAGGGAGTTGGATGGCTGCAGGGTCTTCTGGAGGAAGTCCTCGAAGCGCTGCATCCTCTTTTGGCTGGTGGAGGAGGTGTATCTGGCGAGGTGGAGGAGTCGTCAGATGAGCTGTAGTCTTGGAGGTTTAGGAGAGATGATCCGGGTGGGATGGTGACGATAGAGGATACGGAGCTAGCGGGGGTCGACCGCTTCCTTGGCTGGTTTAGGAGTCGGGAAGGTGGTGCCTCGGACGTCGAGGCTATGGCGACTTCTTCGGCTGGTTGGAGACCCTGGCGTTAGGTAACCGGTATACCTCCGAAGGCCTCATCGTCGGAGGGAGACAGAGACAAGAAATCCATGCCGTGGAGACTGGTAAGTTACTATTAATTAGTAACTTGTTGATCGAGGTTGTTTGTTCTAGCACAGACGGGAGAAACACGAATGCAAGCGAACGAGGGGGCAGCTGGTTAGGTCTGTTTATATAGGAGCCGGAAGGGTTGCGATTGGTGTGTGTTCCCACTCCTGACATTGCACTTGTCAAGCTTCGATGTAATGTGGCTGCAACACCGACGTACTGCAGAATCTATCAACACTAAATAAAATATATAGACATACATTTACTGAGGTATGTGTCACATATTTTCTTCTTACTGACAATGTTTGTAATGACAGTGATAAAACTTTTCAACATTTTATATTACTGTATATAAAGCAGTGTAAACTCGCACGTAACGTGGGTTACGTCACGTCATTGACCCTAATATAGTTCTACAGTTATGCTTTTTACTAGCTTGTGTCATGTGTGGTCTCAATAAGCCCTTATAATACTACTACATCATATATTTAGTTTAGCCGGGGTTCATCTAAATCACAGTTTAGCTCATCAAGTGCTAAGTGCCACAGCAGTAGCCCCAGGAAAAAACTAACAGACAAGCTTTATTACTACAGTTGTGACAGGTTGCTTTGTGTTGTAGTTGTTTTCTTGTGTTAAGATTTCAAATCAGAGGAGAAGAAGCAGCTTCTATATTACCTGAAGGAGGATCACAGCAGCATTTGTGTTGCATGAGAAACTCATCACAGTGAAAAATCATTTGTGTAATGTGAGGCAGAAAGCTAAATAACTCATTTTAACATAGGTTTCATTTAATTATGTAATCGTAAGTGAAAGTAGATGCTTATTTCCATGCTGTCTTTACAAAACTGACATTAACTAACTTTTAACATCATCAGAAGTTAAATGTACTTATTGTTTAGTATTAGTCCAGCTATTGAAAGTACTGTGGTTGATACTGATGACAGATATTTGGTTAGTCTTTGGTTTACGTTTGAATCATAGATTTGGCCTTTCAATAGCTTTATCTTCAACGAAAACATTGTCACACTGTATGATAACATGCAGTATATAATGATCCACACAGTGACATCATATCATTGACATGATGTGCAAATGAGCAATAGCAAACCGATCTTTTTTCTTTTTGTTTGCGGAGACTGTGCTGTCTCCTATCAAAATCCACCACTGCTATCACTACCCTACTGAGGACTGTAGTTAAACTAGTGATGGCGCAACCTGTAGCAACTTTTAGCCTAGTGATGTTACTGCTAAACATTGATTAAAAAGATTGAGTTCAACTACTTTAAATCTAGTTTTCTTATTATATCCTGTACACACTATGAACTTCCCTAGATAAAGATGAACAGACAGATAAAGTATTTTGATAATTCCAAAGGGAAATTAAAGTGTTACAGCATCCATTTAATATAAAACAGAGAGGTAGATAAAAGGTAGATAAAAAAATATACAAATAGAAGCTAAATTATCTATATAATAAGTACACAGATTAACTAAAGTATGAAACTAAATAGAATAAATAAAACTAGAACACACACTATGGATATAAATATATATATATAAAGTGCTGATAATGTAAATACTCTTTAGTCCAAAAGCCCTGCAGCTCTAATCTGGGAAAACAACAATAAAACAGAATCAGTGTACTTACAGCAGAAAGGTTTGTGATGCTCTGAGAGCGCTCTGTGCTTTCTATCTTTATATTCTCTCTGATAAACTCCACCTCCTGTTTCCTCATAAGGAATAGGTGTGGTGAAGCGGTAGAAGCCCGAGAGACAAGATGGTTATCACCTGTCTGAACAGGTCATACAGGTTCTATTTCATATCTAGTCAACATGCCACCATATGGGTTAGGGTTCACCTTCACCTTGAAGAGGACAGCGGTGCTGTCACAGTGAAGCGTGGCTGGAGGCTGTTGGGCCTCATGGCGACAGCGTACCAGGTAGTGTCCCTGGGGTTACTTCACATGCGGCTGCTGCAGCTTTGGCTTGCCAGGCACAAGGTGTGCCCCACGAGGATGGCCTGAGGGCTATCCCAATGTCTGCAATTTACCTTCCAGCACTTGCGTGGTGGACCCTAGGCCTCAGGGAAGGAGTTCCATTGGGGCCAGTGTGCTCAAGGGTGACCATAACTACCGACACCTCAGAAGCAGGGAGACCCAGCTGGCTCGAGTCTGGTGGGATCCCTTTTGAAGAGGGGCTCAAATCAACCTGCTCGAACTGGAGGCAGTGTATCGAGCCTTGATGTATTTACTTCTTGCAATTTGGGGGAAGCATGTGTTGGTTCGGACCGACAATTCAACTGTGGTCGCTTACATCAACCGTCAGGGTGGACTGCAGTCAGGTTCCCTGCACGATTTGGTACACAAGCTCCTCCTCTGGACTCATGCTCAGAGTGTGTCCCTGAAGGCCATCTACTTGCCGGGGGAAGTGAACGTGGCAGCAGACCAGGGGAGTGGCGGCTTCACCTGCAGATTGTGGAAGCCATTTGGTCTCACTTCGGAGAGGCCCAGGCGGACCTTTTTGCCTCATGGGAGACCACCCATTACCCACTGTGGTACTCCATAGTAGTTCCAACAGGAACATCGGGGGTGGACACTCTTGCGGGCCAGTGGCCCCAGGGCCTGCTGTATGCATTTCCTCCCTTTCCACTCATGCCAGCCATTCTGGCCAGGGTGGGGATGATGGAGGCCAGGGTTCTGCTTGTGGCCCCAGATTGGCCACATCAACCATGGATGGCAACTTTGCAGAGGCTGCAGGCAGGAACCCCATGATGCCTCCCAGTCAGGCCGGACATGCTGTCACAGGCTCAAGGACAGCTCTGGCACCAGAATCCAGGGATTAACAGGCTGCATGTCTGGCCTCTAGATGGGAGCTGCTCAGCAGTTTGAGTCCTGCTGTTATGGCTACCCTGCAGGTAGCCAGGGCTCCCTCTACCAGGGTGCTTTATGCTGGCAGATGGAAACGGTTTTGCCAGTGGTGTGCAGAGAAGGGCTGGGACCCAGTCTCCTGTGGGACACAGGTGATCCTCTTGTTTTTGCAGTCACTGTTGGAGAGAGGATTGACGGAGTCCACCTTAAGGGACTATGTGGCAACTGACCGTCACATCCCTATTGAGGGTAGGACAATGGGCTCGCAGTTTTTGAGGGGGACTAGGCGTATCTGGCCACCAGATACGCCTCAAACCCTGTTAGACTGTTGGTTAGACAGACTGATCAGCTCTTTGTCTGTTATGGGGGTGCTAAGGTGGGCCAAGCTCTGTCCAAACAGCGTTTGGCCAGCTGGGTTGTCCAGGCCAAAGCTCTGGCGTATGATAGTGCTGGGGTCCCTCCACCCATGGGGGTGGTGACCCACTCCACCAGAGGAATGGCAACCTCTTGGGCGCTCTTTAAGGGGGCTCGCTTGGAGGACATTTGTGCAGCGGCTGGTTGGGCCTCTTCTGGGACCTTTGCAAGGTTCTACAGGCTAAATGTTGCTTCATCCATAGCCTCTGCTGTTCTGCAAACAGACCTGTGAGCTTTGTGGTCCCTGCCATGCTGGACCATGGCTTCAGGGTTGGTGTTCACCCGGTGGTTATGTTGGTTTATTAAGGATGTTCTTATGGGGACTTTTTTCCCTTTCAGTGGAAAGTGTTTTCTTTCACGGCAGGTGGTCTTCGTCGGCCTTTGACTATTGTGCCACGAACCTGGAGATTAACTTTCTTCATTAAAATGTGTTCTGATCTGTGAACTGGTTGTCCTGAGTGGTTTTTTGCCTCCTGCCTTACCTTATTTGCTATACTGTTGATCCATACGGTGGCATGTGGACCAGATATGAAATAGAACAGATGGTTACAGAGGTAACCGTGGTTATATCATATCATATTGCTCTATCGTTCAGAAGGCTAGTTTGGCCTCAGTCGAGAAAAATACAGTGAGCAGGTGATTGCACAGCTGTATTCAGTGGCGGTTTTTGCTATGGGCAATGTGGGCAACCGCCCAGGGCGCAATCTACTTGGGGGCGCATGAGCGCTCTCAAAAAAAAAAGAAAGAAAAAAAAGTCCGTCCGACTCCTCCAAAAAAGAAAAGCGCGTCCTCAAAAACAAAAATCGCCAGTTTTCTAGACTAATACCGCTCATTTCCATATCAAGTTGGTGCAATGGGCGGTGAGGCGCCCCTACTATCATGTACATCCAAGGCTTTAACTTATCTTAACTTATCTTATATACAATCTATGGGCTTTAATAGGCTACCCTCATTCTCAGAGGAAAAGCAAGGGGGGAGGGGGGCGGGGGATAGACTGACCTGTGATGATTATGATCCCAGGCCACACAACACAAACTGCTGCCTCCAAATAAATAGTAATACATTTATTATAAAATTAATACAGACCCGTTATAGCTACATGTAAGTTATTGGGTTATGTGAAAATGCAATAAATAAATAAATAATTTTACACCTGCACTTTCATGTGGTCAAGCACTCCCTGATAGCAATCTAATCACCCACAAAACATTTTAATGCCAGTTGTAAAAAGGGTGAAAGTCTGTCAGATTACGTTAATTATTAGTATTTTTCATTTATTTATTTTATTTTATTCATTTGTATGATGACGGATGTGTGTAATTTACTTTGGTGTTTACATACTATATTTCATTTATTTATCTTATTTTTTGTGTGATGAAGGATTTGTGGGGAGGGGCGCTGATAGTCGGTTCGCCCAGGGCGCAAGACTAGCCAGGACCGCCTCTGGCTGTATTAATAGACTCTGATTGCGCCCGGAGGTGTTAATTTGCTACATTGTCTCCTGAACAGCTCACTCTCGGAGAGAGTGATCCATACGGTGGCGTGTTGACCTTCATTCATAGAACCACGGTTACCTCTGTAACCATCCGTTTAGATTGGTTGCCAAAGGTATGATGAAGAAAAAAAGGAAAACACAATCTTACATTGGAGAATCTACTGTGAAAGACATTATGAATCATGTGCAATCTTCTAACACGAACAATAAAGACACTTTGGTTGTTGTTTTTTTACTATTGTGTTTCACTCCAGTCCATTAGGTGGTGGATGATTCACATAACCTTGAAAGGAAAGGAAAGGAACCTTGAAACAAATATAGTATTTAACTAGGAGCCAACACAGTTGTTGCAGGGTGAAGGTGACGTGATCAGGGGTTAAGGGACAAGTTGAGGGAAAAGTTGAGGTAAAACATACTATAAGTAATGACAATTAGTGGATGATTCTCCATTTTTGAACCACTAACACATATGAACAGCTGTTACACATCAAAGAAAAACACTTAACACTGTTTAAACTCACTTTCAGATGTGTGAAAACTCAAATCTATCTACAATAATCACTATATTTACGAAAAAAGAAACAAATGCAGTGAAATATATATCATGTTTTCTGTTTTCATGAGCAAAATAAAGGTTTCAGAAAACAGTGTTGAGAGCTTTTCTACGATGTCAAACATCTGTTCATATGAGTAAAAGGTGCAAAAGTAGCGAATCGATCAGTCACTAAATATCATTATTCATGTTTGCCTTTACTTTACTCCTTCTCTTTCTATGGATGTTTTGGTGACAACAGTGATACTGTTGTCACCAAAACATAAGATTGCGGGTACAAGCAGCCGAAATGAGCTTCCTCTGTCGGCTGGCTGGCCTATCAGTGTGTTTTGGTTAGCCTCTTCTAGCTCTCCCTCTCGGTGTATGCATGTTGCAGGTCCATGCTCAGGTAACTCAGGTAATACAAAAACAGTGTTTTGGATACAAGTCAGTGCTGTCCTTCACACAACATATACGTTTCTACCATCATGTTTGGGTCACTTACCTTGTAATGCAGGAGCGGGTTAGAAGGAATAGTTAAAATATGCATTAAAAATTGCAGTCACAAATCTTAATGATCTCTCCCAAGTGTACAAAGTCAGAGGCACAAAGAAAGCCCAGTCAGTCCTTGTTCAGTGAGTTCAGAGTCAGATAATAGGAGAGTCAGTTAATATTGAAGCACAAATCTCCGTCAGAGGGTGACCAGACTCCGCTGGGATGTTTTATTATTCTCTGATGATGTTCTGTTTGAGTGTTTCCATTTTTCTGTACAATTGATAATTTATCTGAACAATATTCTCAGCCCTCGTATCGTCTGTACGACACCACATGGACATGCTCTCAGTTCAGAACAAGTTCTCTGTTTAAGTTCATGTTTCCAAGGCAACCGTCTGTCGGGCTGTCACAAATGCAATATTTGAAGGTGATTGATAGCCACGTGGTTACTGCTCATGCTTCATGGTGACAGTGTCACTGGTTCAATATCAATGTAGCATTTAAATGTTGTTTAATGAGGTAGGGCAGGCTAAACAACACCACAATTGCTTGTAATCAATACCTTACTTGTTTGAGCTATATTTTTATATTTCATATTCAGTTGCTGCCAAGTAGGCCTACTTTTTGTACCTGTTGGGGTCTGCATGAATGTTAAATGTGCCACGCACACACACACACATGCACAGAATATAAATGTTGAATAAGTCGACCACTCAAGACAAAATGTTTCTCTTTGTTTTCATTAATACTCACTGTTCACTGTCTTTTCTTAAATATACTCATCATCTGCATGTATTCATTAATATTTCTAACGCCTTTGGGGAGAAGTAGGAGGACTGAGCTATTTGTTTCTCTTGTTGTCATGGTGAATCATGTTATCTGTGCTCCATTGATGAGGACTTGGTATCTCCTCATGTACGAGCTTCACTCAGCGTTACTTTGACTCAGAGTTGATTGAACTAACTGTTAACACTTGTTCTGAAACAGAAAACTCTGAGTTTGACAGCTCAGAGTTGGTCAACCTAGAGTTAAGGTTTTAACTCAGAGTTAGTTAAACCTGCTTCCTGAAACAGGCCCCAGGTTGCTTCCATCTGGTCGCAGATATCATCCACAAAGATTCAGGAACTATAGATTTAACAAGTCATCTGTCCCTGCTGCTATTGGCCTCTTCAATGACATTATGTAAGTCTATGTTTTATTTAAATAGTTTATGTGGATTGTTGAGGGTGATTATATTGTTTTCACTGCTGGCTCTGACAACAAAGCAGTGAAATCTCCTTTTTTCTGTTTATTTTACAAAGTTTGAGACAAATTTACATTTTGGAAAACATTTTTACATCTCATAAAACAAAATGACATTAGCAAAACACTTCTACCAGTCCCGAAACAAATTAACAAATGACACAAACCGGAAATGGAAAGTACCAAATACGTGACATGGAAGTGATAAAATGAGCGATGACAGTCTGTACCAGCACACCAGTATGTTTACTCAGCTGTTTAATAAACCATACACACATATAAGCATATTTGTGTATGAACTAAGCTAGCTGCTACTGCTAACTGCTAGCTGCTACTGTCATGCTATGTAACGCTGAGTTTTCTTCTTTTCTCGACACTTTCACAACTAATCTCTTACGGACTCTACAGCACCATCTGGTGGCGGAATTTATACAACGCTTAACTCATGAATGAACCAACTGCAATGCAAATTAAACCATTGATGAACTAAATTACTCACAGAAAACCCAACAACTTTATCTTAGAGAAGCACAGTTTGTGTTAAACATTAACTGTTGTCAGCAGCCCCCGGAGTTTATGAGAAATACATTTGTTTGTTATATAATGAATGTTTTCTTTGACAGGGTTAAATAAAACTTACTGTGATCTCTGTATTTACTTGTGTTAACCAAAAACCTCTAAGTGTGTAATTTTTGTGAGTAATTTAGTTAATTTAATGGTTTAATTTGCGTTGTAGTTGGTTTATTCATGAGTTAAGCGTTGTATAAATTCCGCCACCAGATGGTGCTGTAGAGTCAGATATAAATTGTGAAAGTGTCGACAGAAGAAAACTCTGTTCAGTGTTGTACACAGTATGACAGTGCTGGCTCTGGAAGAATTGCACCTCAGGGAAAGTTAGGGAAAACATTAAACTTTTATTCATCATAAAAAACCATTAAAACTGTTTAAACCCACTTTCAGCTTTGTGAAAATTAAAAAGGACGTTTTTGGCATTTCTTTCCCCCATCCAGACCACATTAGATTAACTACTCATAAAATCTGAAAGCAACAGCTGTTCATATGTGTAAGTGGTGCAAAAACAAAGAATCAGCTGCTAAATATTATTATTAATGTTTCCTTTAACTTCTCTTCTCCTTCTCCTCTGTCTATAATAGTGACACTGACATTAACCTGACTATTAAAGCTTTACTGTATTTATTCAGTTTAAAGATAAAATAGACCCAAAAAAAACCAATACACTTATTTTCATCTACTATTATGGATCATACTTTGAAACTTAACACAGTTCAGTGTAAAATGTTTATGTTTCTAGTAAATGTTCAAATAACTCCAAAAGCACTGAATCTTTAAAATGAAGACACCGTTTATGTCAAAGGTCAGCAGGTTCAACAATGGTCCAGTTTTTCTCAGCTCTGCTTACTGAGGGAGTCGATGTTGTACAGACAGTGAAAACATCCAAATATGTTGTTAACATGTTTTATTTCTTTATTTGTTTTAATTCATTCAGTAATAAAAAGGAAAGGTTAATAAAACAGCTTCAGGTTGTATTTGAGGGATTTTTTTATAATCACAAAATACAAAGAAAACAAATATAGAAAGTCTGCTTTAAATTCATATTTACTCTTCAATCTCCTCATTTATAATAAAAATGCACTTCAATTCACAAAATCCAAGTTACAAAATGTTTCAAATACACAAAAAAATCGTGAAATAATTAAGTTTTAAAAGAGAACAAATAAAAACAACTTAATGAGAAAAAATAAATTCAATATAAGAAAAAGGCAAGAATAAACAACACATATTTAAATGAGATAAAATCAATTCAATGAAAATTAAAACTCAAATAAAATCAAGAAAAAGAGATCACTGAGTCAGCCGACCTGATCTCATCATTTGTTGTGCTGTTTCCAAACTGTCAGGTTAAATTTCAGGAAATAAGTTTAAAATAATGAAGACATCTAAACGTTCTCTATTTAATATAATGGTGCAGCCATAAAAACACAGAGTCAGTGTGAACATTGACATTTTAACAATGTAAAGTCAATGTAAATGTGCTCAGTAGTTAATTTGCACCTGCAGTCCTGACACGACTAAAACGAGACAAACAGATAAAACACTTCATACATAATAGAGCTGCAATCAATATAAGAGGAAAAGAACAACTGGAGAAAATGTATCACAACTCTTTGTCCTTAAACAATCTTCAACAATCAATACAATCAAACAGGAATAAAATTGAGAGTCAATCTATAAAAACATCATTCATGAGTACATATCATATATAGCTGCTTATATAACTTCATGCACAATATATATGTGATACTGTCAGATTAAGAACTAGTTTAAATCATCAACTATTTAATGTAACAGAACATGTCAAAGCAACAAGGTGATTTAATATTTCAGATATGAAGCATGAGAAACCAGCAGGTGTAGTTGTGACTGTTCATCTGGTGTTGTGTGTGTATATATGTGAGATGTATCATTGAATCAGAGTACGTCCACACTGCGTCGTTTCATTTGTAAACACATCTTTTTCTCTGTGTTTCAGCCCTCAGTCCAGACTAAAACTGCATTTTCTCACCCAAAACTGAGCTTTTCTGAGACGTTCTCCAGACTGTTTGAATCTAAAACAGCAGCTTGGTGTTTCAGTGTGTACGAGGAAAGTACACGTTCTTCTTCTGTACTATACAAAACAGTAGTTCATCTTAGAATCAAAGTAAAAACATTATTAAATGCACAACAATGATGATGGTTTAGGAAATACATTTTTTTTTAAAAAACAAACACAATTTTTTGAAGTTAAAAATAAAATAAAAATATAAGAAATGAGTAGTTTGGTAACTCAGAGGCAGCCATTTTGAATTTGGTAAATAAGGGACCTCTGTTTACGTTTTCTAATTTTCTTCACCAGTTCCTATAGCTTCTTCTTTGTTTCTTGACTTCAGTCGCTCTCTCTGCCTTTTGTAACATTGCGGTGGTGTAGTAGCTTCCTCCGTTCTGTATATTTATTTTTCTGATCTTCTTCAGCAGCTCACTGACCTGAGAACGATCCTTCAGCCTATTATTGAACACGTGGTACTGGTTGTTACATTTGGCCACAAGTTCCTGCAGGTCTTTGCATTCCTCCAAGAACTCCTCGATAGGTTTCCCTTCCAGCAGGTCACCATGAGTAAAGAGAACCATGCTGTATCTGTTGGCTTCCTCACCAAAGATTTCCTGAATCATCTGCACTGTCTGCTTGTCTTCCTCTGTGAATCTGCCCAGTCTGATGACAATCAGGAAGATATGAGGTCCAGGTGCAGCATAAGCAATGCACTGGCGGATATCTTCAACTTTTTTCTCTTTACAGAATCTGGTGTCAAACAGGCCTGGAGTGTCGATAACAGCAGCCTTTTGTCCTTCCACCTCACTTCTACCCTTTGAACAGTCAACAATCAGAGACCTAGGAGAAATGTTAGATACAAAGCACTCTCTTCCCAGAATGGTGTTTCCTGAGGCACTTTTCCCAACTCCAGTCTTCCCCATCATCACAATCCTGATCTCCTCATTATTGTAGTAGACTGGAGGAGACGTAGACCTGGAGACTGAAAAAAAGGAAAATCAATGCTTTGTATATCATAAAATATGTTTAATTAATCCACATCAGGGATAGATAGCTACTGTTTCTTAGTCGTCAAAGCTTTCTTTATTTTTATGTTTCTTTAAGCATGATCACAGTATCTTGTCACAATGGCCCAAAGTTATTGTTTAATGAATTGTTTTAGAACCATACTGGATTATTATGAACCTCTCAGGTGGTCTAGGACAGGTCTACTTTCTGTCCTCAGAGTCTAAACTAGACCTGGAGAAGCAGTGTTCAGTTTTTATTCTCCACATATCTGAAAAAACTCCCAGAAAACTGCAGGTCTGCTTCATCTCAGTTTAAACTAAAGTTTAAACTTTTAAACAAACTTTAAATCCAAGCTGAAGATTTCTCTGTTAGCAACTAAGTTTTATCAAATCACATTTGAGGCTTTTGATTAATAGCTCACACTGCAGTGTAACTTTAATTCTTGTTTCATTTGTCTTATTCCACTTTAGCTTATTTTATATTTAAATATCTCTTTATTTGGCTAATGTTGTTTAATATTGTCTCAATGTCTTTTATGTTATATGCTATATAAAGCACTTTGCTTTGTGGTTGAAATATGCCGTCAAAGTTCGCGACATATTATTTTAATTATTTTAATATTTTTTATTTGATCTTTAATGTTGCCTGAATCATTATTGTTATTTTACTAAAAGACTCATCAACACATAAAACTTATTCTGTGTGTACAAAGTGTGAGTTTCAGTGTCTGTGATGTTGGAGATAACTGTACACACTGATGCTCCTTCCTCCAGCTGTAAAACACAGTGATTAACTGGATAATATTGAATATCATGTGTGAACTGTTACAAAGTGAGACTAATTATGGCTGAGTTGTGATTCATAACTACAAACTGTTTATTTTAACATAATGGTTGTTGGTTTATTACTGTAAGATTTAAAATGTGATTAAATATACTGGTAAAAACCTGTGTTCACCTTTATGTTAAAATAACCCTTAAAATGAAACACTGATGAAATCTTTAGAATAATTTTATATCATAACTAGGACTGTCAATTGATTAAAATATGTAATCGCATGATTGTCATGAGTTA
Source organism: Scomber colias (assembly GCA_021039105.1). Classification (NCBI taxonomy): domain Eukaryota; kingdom Metazoa; phylum Chordata; class Actinopteri; order Scombriformes; family Scombridae; genus Scomber; species Scomber colias. Next base: position 190,059 of record JAJDFG010000327.1, read on the forward strand.
ACTCGCGATTAATCGCAATTTAATCACACATTTTCTGTGTTTTTCTAAACGTAATTCAAATGTATGTATATTATTATTGAAACTATTCAGAACTATTAAATACTGCACGCTCCAAAAATCTGCTGTCGGGTATGATACATGTTAGGAACCACACAACCATATGAAAATGCAGCACAGAGTGAGTTGTTGGTGTCTTTGTGGAGAATGGGTCTCAGAACCTCGTCTGCTTCTGGAGGAAAGACGCTCTGCTTCCACTTAGTGATTTTTATCAACAAGAAAATCATGTGAACATCTGTATGGATCTGTTTATGAATGTGGATGATTCTGACAGTAGAGGCTAGAGTTATACTGTAGAACTGAGATGTTGATAAGTCTGTAGCTTCTGATGCTGCACAGAGCACAGTGCCATTACACACACCTCTACACACTGGTTATAACTACACACACCTCTACACACTGGTTATAACTACACACACCTCTACACACTGGTTAGAACTACACACACCTCTACACACTGGTTAGAACTACACACACCTCTACACACTGGTTATAACTACACACACCTCTACACACACCTCTACACACTGGTTATAACTACACACACCTCTACACACTGGTTATAACTACACACATCTCTACACACACCTCTACACACTGGTTATAACTACACACACCTCTACACACTGGTTATAACTACACACACCTCTACACACTGGTTATAACTACACACACCTCTACACACACCTCTACACACTGGTAATAACTACACACACCTCTACACACACCTCTACACACTGGTAATAACTACACACACCTCTACACACACCTCTACACACTGGTAATAACTACACACACCTCTACACACACTGGTTATAACTACACACACCTCTACACACTGGTTATAACTACACACACCTCTACACACTGGTTATAACTACACACACCTCTACACACTGGTTATAACTACACACACCTCTACACACACTGGTTATAACTACACACACCTCTACACACACCTCTACACACTGGTAATAACTACACACACCTCTACACACACTGGTTATAACTACACACACCTCTACACACTGGTTATAACTACACACACCTCTACACACTGGCTATAACTACACACACCTCTACACACTGGCTATAACTACACACACCTCTACACACTGGTTATAACTACACACACCTCTACACACACTGGTTATAACTACACACACCTCTACACACACTGGTTATAACTACACACACCTCTACCAAATTCATAGATTACAGCTGATATAGGCGGCATATTAGAAAATGTTCCTATTAGTCATTTTATGTGCAATCAAGATCTGTGCCCATTTAATTATGAGGATGTGTTGGACAGGACAGCTGTTCTATAATGATAAATGTAGAAATCTTGTCAAGTCTCATCAAGTTTCTCTCTGATATCTCACCTGAGTTTGTTTTGACTTACCTGATGTTTTAATGGGACCACTGACTTCACCAGCTGGTCCAACACCTACTGAGGTCAGTGCTCTGCATCTGAACTTATACTCTGTGTTAGGAGTCAGACCGCTCACTGTGACTTCTTCAGCTTTTGCTGCTGGTGTTTGTTTCCATCCATCCTCTCCACTGACACAGTACTCTACACAGTAGGAGGTGATGTTCTCTGCTCCAAATCTTGGTGGAGGGATCTTCAGTGTCACACTGTTGTGGGCTACATCACCTGCTGACAACAGAGAACTGATCACTGCTGAGAACAAATCAGTCTAAGTGGTCCAATAATAAATAACAACAATAACTGTTCACACCATTCATCTTATTAATACAAGGTTTTATTCCTGATCTCCTCTAACATCAACTTCAAACATCAATCTCAGATTATGTGAGTCTCTCATATCCAACAGCTCACTTTTATCCTTTATAACACTAAACAAAAGACAAAAGATCTTCATTTTATATTCCTCACTGTACATGACCTTTAGTGTAAACAGAATATTTCTAAAATGTGTTATCAATATGTTTATTTATTCATTTTCTGAGCATTCTTTAAGGCCAGGTTATTATTTCCTCAATTATAACAGACGTTAAATTTGCTGCTTTTATTTTGAAAGGGTTTCACCAGAAAAAAGGGCATCTGGAGTTTTTACATCGTTTTTATTGTCAGTGTGTCTGTATAGTTAAAAGTGTGTCTACCTGACGGAAGGAAAACAGATACTGTTTAATTAGCACCTGGCTGATAAGGGCACAAGGTTTGTGGTCATTTCCTTTCATATCATGTTTAATACCTAGCTCATATTGTGGTGTCTTTTCTAGTTGAATGCAGTTTTATGATTATGTTATTAAAGGAGATAAAGCCAGTTATTTCATTGATTTGTTTATTAATGCAAAATATGTATTTGTGTGTTTTATATTAGCTTTAAAATATATGGTTAAAACTGCATATTTGACACAAAATGACAGATTAAAAACTTTGATTTCAAGTTAAATATGATTGTACATACAGCGCTCTATTACAGGTTGTCTTTAGTTTAAAATGGGTTAAAAGTGATTTTTCTATGATTGTAAGTTATTGTAACAGTTAAAAATACATAATTTAATTTGAGTGAATCTTGTAAGGTTATGATATGATAAGTTCATTGTTCTAAAGAAAGATAATTATTTTATTTTTGTCCTCTTTCGTAGCCCTTACGGTGTGTTCAAGTGTGTACAAGGTTCGTGAAAATAAACACTGTGAACCATCAGTTAAAGAGTCTGACCATCATTCAGCCGGGGATGCTACACTCACATAATCAACCTTTTTCTTCCAGAGCAGTGTACCATCAAATTTCCATGTTAAGAATATTTTGGTTGTTATGACGCATTAAATATTTCTACATGTGAATGTTTACCAGGGATGAGTGAGTCTCTGCAGCAGTCATACAGCACCCTGAGACTGAAAGGCTGGCTGAGAGCCGCCACTCTCAGATCATCTACTGCTCAGTTGTTAAATACACACAATTATGGTCACAAGAAAATAGGAAGTGCAGCTTTCTGTAATTATTCCCAAAAATGATGAAATAGTCTCCCTAAACTTATAAGAGATGTGAACATTTTAAACTACAGGTGAAAACATATTTAATTCATCTGGCCTTTAATTGGTATCATTTCTAATTTACTTTTACTTTTTACTAAATGTTTCATTTCTATACATTTCATCATCATCATCACTTACCTGAGTTTGTTTCAACTTGAGGTTTTCCAGGAGGGCTGCAAGGTAAAGTTTTAATGTGACCACTGACTTCACCAGCTAGTCCAACACCTACTGAGGTCACTGCTCTGCATCTGAACATATACTCTGTGTTATGAGTCAGACCGCTCACTGTGACTTCTTCAGCTTTTGCTGCTGGTGTTTGTTTCCATCCATCCTCTCCACTGACACAGTACTCCACACAGTAGGAGGTGATGTTCTCTGCTCCAAATCTTGGTGGAGAGATCTTCAGTGTCACACTGTTGTGGGTTACATCACCTGCTGACAACAGAGAACTGATCACTGCTGAGAACAAATCAGTCCAAGTGGTCCAATAATAAATAACAACAATAATTGTTCACAGCATTTATCTTATTAATAGAAAGATTTATTTATTCCTGATCTCCCGTACATTCACTAAATACAGTGATGATTATTATTTTTTTTTAATCTAAGACGATGTGAGTCTCTCATATCCAACAACTCACTTGAAAAACATATTAAGTGTAGTTTCAGGAGCAGGACCACACCACAACTGCCCTGCCTCCAATCATTCCTATAAATACCACTCTTGTATTGTGCACCCCCCCCCCAACATTTTTCTCTTCTCCCTTTTCTTCCTTTCCTTCATAGGGTCCTGAGGGGGTCCTCGCTGCTCAGGTGCTACAACGGACCTCCTACAAGCCTCCCTAAAATGCAGTCGGCAACGGAGGAACTACGCTCCTCAATCGTTTTCTTAATAAATGGTTCAAGCGCATCATGTTGTGGGTCTGGTCCTTGCTAGTGAATTATCCTTTATAACACTAAACAAAAGACAAAAGATCTTCATTTTCTATTCCTCACAGACCACACTGGACAAAGTCGACCTTTTTCTTCCAAAGCAGTGTAACAACAAATTTCAGCTTACTTTTTTACTAAGTGTTTAACTTCTACGCATATTATTATTATCATTATCATCATCATCATAATTATTATTATTATTATTATTATTAGGAGTAGTATTTCTTACCTGAGTTTGTTTTAACTTGAGGTTTTCCAGGAGGGCTACAAGGTAAAGTTTTAATGTGACCACTGACTTCACCAGCTGGTCCAACACCTACTGAGGTCACTGCTCTGCATCTGAACATATACTCTGTGTTATGAGTCAGACCGCTCACTGTGACTTCTTCAGCTTTTGGTGCTGCTGTTTGTTTCCATCCATCCTCTCCACTGACACAGTACTCTACACAGTAGGAGGTGATGTTCTTTGCTCCAAATCTTGGTGGAGGGATCTTCAGTGTCACACTGTTGTGGGTTACATCACCTGCTGACAACAGAGAACTGATCACTGCTGAGGACAAATCAGTCCAAGTGGTCCAATAATAAATAACAACAATAACTGTTCACAGCATTCATCTTATTAATATAAGGTTTTATTCCTGATCTCCCGTACATTCACTAAATACATCAATGATTTAAAGGTCTCTTTTTAAAAAAGAAAACCTCAAACAACATGAGAAGCTTATTAGTGTAGTTTCAGGAGCAGGACCACATCACAACTGCTCCGCCTCCAGCCACTCAAATAAATACCACCTAGAGTTCTCTTCTCCCCTTTTCTTCCTTTCCTTCATAGGGTCCTGAGGGGGTCCTCGCTGCTCAGGTGCTACAACGGACCTCCTACAAGCCTCCCTTAAATGCAGTCAGTAATGGAAGACCTATGCTCCTCAATCGTTTTCTTAATAAATGGTTCAAGCGCATCATGTTATGGGTGTGGTCCTTGCTAGTGAATTATCCTTTATAACACTAAACAAAAGACAAAAAATCTTCATTTTCTATTCCTCACAGACCACACTGGACAAAGTCTACCTTTTTCTTCCAAAGCAGTGTATCAACTCATTATAATGTTAAGAATATTTTGGTTGTTATGAAGCATTAAATATTTCTACATGTGAATGTTTACCAGGGATGAGTGAGTCTCTGCAGCAGTCATACAGCACCCTGAGACTGAAAGGCTGGCTGAGAGCCGCCACTCTCAGATCATCTACTGCTCAGTTTTTAAATACACACAATTATGGTCACAAGAAAATAGGAAGTGCAGCTTTCTGTAATTATGCTCCAAAGTGATGACATAATCTCCCTAAAGCTGTAAGAGATGTGAACATTTTTAAACTACAGCTGGAAATATATTTTTTAAATCTTTACCTTTAATTGGTATCATTTCTTACTTACTTTCACTATTTTACTGTTTTTTGTTTTTTACCAATGATTATGATTATGATTTGCTGTTGTTTTATTGTATTTTTTATTTTTGTTTGTGAATCACTTTGAGCTACATCCGTTGTATGAAAGGTGCTCTATAAATAAAGTTTATATCATTATTATTATTATTATTTAGTATTATTATTATTATTAGTAGTAGTAGTAGTAGTAGTAGTAGTAGTAGTAGTAGTAGTAGTAGTGGTAGTAGTAGTAGTAGTAGTAGTGGTAGTAGTAGTAGTAGTAGTATTTCTTACCTGAGTTTGTTTCAACTTGAGGTTTTCCAGGAGGGCTGCAAGGTAAAGTTTTAATGTGACCACTGACTTCACCAGCTGGTCCAACACCTACTGAGGTCTCTGCTCTGCATCTGAACATATACTCTGTGTTATGAGTCAGACCGCTCACTGTGACTTCTTCAGCTTTTGCTGCTGCTGTTTGTTTCCATCCATCCTCTCCACTGACACAGTACTCTACACAGTAGGAGGTGATGTTCTCTGCTCCAAATCTTGGTGGAGAGATCTTCAGTCTCACACTGTTATGGGTTACATCACCTGCTGACAACAGAGAACTGATCACTGCTGAGGACAAATCAGTCCAAGTGGTCCAATAATAAATAACAACAATAACTGTTCACACCATTCATCTTATTAATATAAGGTTTTATTCCTGATCTCCTGTACATTCACTAAATACATCAATGATTTTAAGGTCTCTTTTTAAAAAAGAAAACCTCAAACAACATGAGAAGCTTATTAGTGTAGTTTCAGGAGCAGGACCACATCACAACTGCTCCGCCTCCGGCCACTCAAATAAATACCACCTAGAGTTCTCTTCTCCCTTTTCTTCCTTTCCCTCATAGGGTCCTGAGGGGGTCCTCGCTGCTCAGGTGCTACAACAGACCTCCTACAAGCCTCCCTAAAATGCAGTCGGCAACGGAGGAACTACGCTCCTCAATCGTTTTCTTAATAAATGGTTCAAGCGCATCATGTTATGGGTCTGGTCCTTGCTAGTGAATTATCCTTTATAACACTAAACAAAAGACAAAAAATCTTCATTTTCTATTCCTCACAGACCACACTGGACAAAATCCACTTTTTCTTCCAAAGCAGTGTAACAACTCATTATAATGTTAAGAATATTTTGGTTGTTATGAAGTATTAACCCTTAAACAGACCTTACTAGTTATGTCATTTGCACCTCAAGTAAGGAAGGAATGAAGGAAAGAAGGAAGGAAGGAAAGGACGGAAGAAGGAAGGAAAGGAGGAAGGAAGGGAAGCAAGGGAGGAAGAAGGAAGGAAAGGAAGGAGGGAGGAAGGAAGGAAGGTAGGAAGGAAAGGAGGAAATAAGGAAGGAAAGGAGGGAGGAAGGGAAGGAAGGGAGGGAGGAAGAAGGAAGGAAAGGAGGGACGAAGGAAGGAAGGACAGAAGGAGGGAACATTTACCCTAACAGCTGAACTTAGATCTGAGGAAGGAAGGAAGGAAGGAAGGACGGACAGATGAAGGGGGGAAGGAAGGAAGGACAGAGGAAGGAAGGAAGGACAGAGGAAGGACCCGGGAGGACAACAGGAAGGTTAAAGAGTCTGTATCTCCTGGTGCACGTTGTCTATTTAAGGGTTAAATATTTCTACATGTGAATGTTTACCAGGGATGAGTGAGTCTCTGCAGCAGTCATACAGCACCCTGAGACTGAAAGGCTGGCTGAGAGCCGCCACTCTCAGATCATCTACTGCTGAGTTGTTAAATACTCACAATTATGGTCACAAGAAAATAGGAAGTGCAGCTTTCTGTAATTATGCTCCAAAGTGATGAAATAATCTCCCTAAAGCTGTAAGAGATGTGAACATTTTTAAACTACAGCTGGAAATATATTTTTTAAATCTGGCCTTTAATTAGTATCATTTCTTACTTACTTTCACTATTTTACTGTTTTAGTTTTTTGGTTTTTACCAATGATTATGATTATGATTTGCTGTTGTTTTATTGTATTTTTTATTTTTGTCTGTGAAGCACTTTGACCTACATCCGTTGTATGAAAGGTGCTCTATAAATAAAGTTTATATCATTATTATTATTATTATTAAGTATTATTAGTAATAGTAGTAGTAGTAGTAGTAGTAGTAGTAGTATTTCTTACCTGAGTTTGTTTCAACTTGAGGTTTTCCAGGAGGGCTGCAAGGAAAGGTTTTAATGTGACCACTGACTTCACCAGCTGGTCCAACACCTACTGAGGTCACTGCTCTGCATCTGAACATATACTCTGTGTTATGAGTCAGACCGCTCACTGTGACTTCTTCAGCTTTTGCTGCTGGTGTTTGTTTCCATCCATCCTCTCCACTGACACAGTACTCTACACAGTAGGAGGTGATGTTCTCTGCTCCAAATCTTGGTGGAGAGATCTTCAGTGTCACACTGTTGTGGGTTACATCACCTGCTGTCACTGTTTCAGGCTTTGAAGGAGGCTCAAAGTTCTCACTGTCAGTAAAGCCGTCTTTATGAAGGTAGATGCTTGAACCTTTCTGTGTCTCATTTGTTAAACCCACTGTCAGGAACTTTATGTTCTTATTGTCTTTGTTGGCCTCCGCAAAATCACTGAACAGCTTTACTTTGGTCCTCATTGCATCTGATACTTCTTTAGAGGCGTACCATTGTTCCTTCTCTATGTCATGACAACGTGGATCTTGAGGGTCGTCTGGTTTGGGTTTTTCTTCTAAGTAGTTTGATAAAGCTGAGAGGTACGGTTCAGCACTTCCCAGTGAGGTGAAAACAAAACACACAGCATGTTCTGCATTCAGAGTTTCCTCATCAAGAATACTTTGAGATGGTACAATCTTGGTGTTTTTCATCATTTTGATGTAAGATTTTAAGATGCAGATTTCTGTCTCTTTACATTCCATCCACTCGTTCAGGCTTGTGTTGTTGAAAGGAGAAGAATGTCTCTTCTTCAGGATCTCTGCCAGCACAGCCTCCTCTTCCCCTCCTCCCCGGATTGATGGAAGTATCTTTGCCAAGTTTTGTTGGAATTCCAGTTTGAACTCAGAGAAAACTTTAAAAGTTTTAAGTTTTTTACCAATCTGTGGGAACTGCTGTGCAGTGGCGGTTCTTATTGCATCATTGCATCTCATTTCCAGCTCAGTGAAGTCCTCCAGGACACTCTGACATTTCTGTACTAATACTAAACTTATCTGACGGACGAGTTTAGCAGCTGATGAATCTAAAGTCACAAGTGGCAGCAGCCAGACCTTCATTGGTACAGCATTTTCTCCATTGGTTCCCAGCAGTTGTGGCAGGCTTTGGTAGACTTGTACAGCATCCTGAAAGGTTGTTGGAGATTTCTTCAATAAAAAGTCTCCATGAAATTTACAGGAGAACTTCTCCACATTTTTAATGTCCTTGTCGTCCATTTTGAGGGAACCTTCCCCCTCTATTGAGAGGCAGGGGATTTTCTGGATCATCACCTTCAAGTTTCCCTGAATATCTTGATGGCTTTCTTCATCAGACACCTCACGGTCAAAGACAAAGAAGGCTTGTGCCCCATAAAGGATAGCTGTGACTACATGTGTTGCTATCCCTTTATCAAAGACATACGGATGCTTCACATTACCTCTTCCAAGTTGATTCATTGACAGTTGCTGCATCTTTGTGGTTGCTTGGTAGTTCAGTGTTACTCTGGCCTGATTTTTGGATGTTTTACTATCATTCAGGTATTTGGCAGATCCTCCAACCTCTACTAGTCCACCTAAGAAACTTGCCTTCAGAGATGCGTTAACATTTAATGCTGAAGATTTACCTGCAATTGATTCAGATGCAACTATTTCAAAATTGTTGTAGCACTGAGGTCTTTCGTGTATATCATTTTTCAGGCCGTTAAGGTCCCACAATGTGATTCCTGCAAAAAAAGCAAAAATCAAGATCAGCTTCCTTTATGAATGATTGTTCTGCCACTTCTTGTCCCTTATGTGATTATAAAACAGATGTATAACAGAGAACTGATCACTGCTGATCACAAATCAGTCCCAGTGATCTAATAATATAAAGCAACAATAATTGTTCACGCCTTACATCTTATTAATACCAGTTTCCATTCATGAACTCCCCTACATTCACAAAATAAAAATTTAAAGGTCTCTTTTTCAAACATCCCTCTCAGACGATGTGAGTTTCTCATGTCCAACAGCTCAACAACAACAAAATGTATAACACTAAACAAAAGACAAAAGATTTCATCTTCTATCTTCCAAAGCAGTGTACCAACGAAATTCACTGCCTCTCTTTTGTGATGCATTAAATATTTGTACATGTAAATGTTTACCAGGGATGAGTGAGTCTTTACGGCAGTCATACAGCATCCCGAGGCTGAAAGGTCGGCCGAGCGCTGCCACCTCCATCGTCCCCATGGCGTCAGCATCCATTGCTCAGTGTGAACTGGAAAACATGGACAACAGCTTGTTAGTTCTTCTTGTTGTTTGTCACCTTGTAATGTGGCTGCAACGCAGACGTACTGCAGAATCTATCAACAATAAATCAAATAATAACTATAGACATACACTGACAGGATAAATATTATTTGAGATATCACAGATATACAGAGTTTTAGGACTGCATACTACATTACTCATAATACTGCAGTACTTTTACTTGTAATGGAGTATTTTTACTGTATTGGTACTTTTACCACATTATGTATCTGAATACTTTTTCCATTGCAGTACTTTGATGTTTTTTGTGTTTTATTATTTAAGTTATTTAGAAGCAGAGGGTTAGGAGCACTGAGCTGTCTGCAGGACTTTGACCTTTGACCCAGTTTTTATTTATTCTTGTTAATATTTGATGTTTTTTATTGACAGTTTGATCTTCAGTGTGGTTGGTGCTCTCTTCAACTTGGTTGATTACAGTTACACTGATGATTGTTTCCATTCCTGAATTAATGTTGATCATAATTGCAATGTTTCAATATTTAAGAGTAGCAGTATAATAATAATTAAGTGTATTATTTCCTTATGTTAATATTTGCATTTGGTAGCTACAGTACAGCTTCTGTCTGTTGTGTTCTTCATACTGTGTAATTAATGTCTCTTCTTTTTTCATTTCAGTGTTTCAGACGACAAACAATCCTGTACAATAGTTATAAATAAAGAGTTATTGTATGAAGCCATTAACCAGCTCATATGTATAGTGACCTCATGTTTATATAATTACACTACATCTTTATGTACAGTTCTGATGTGGGAGAGGTGGATTAGATTTGGAATTAAACTTCATTGTCCACCAGTTTTTATCTCTCAGGAGCTCTGCTTTAGTTTATAATGAACACACCTGGAATAAAATACTTGTGGTACCCTGTAGTGCCTCCCAGAGTCTCACACTGACACTATCCTAATCCATCACATTATTTCTCTTTTTTTAATGTGTATATTTTTGTTCCTGACAGTATCAGACATCCTGGTGTTACATCATTTTATTACTAACCAACACAAAGCAGAAGCCTCACTGGTCACATACCTGCCTGTAACCTTATTGGATGGATCTAAGCTGTTATAAATTCTACTTCATCATGCATCACTTTCTCATTTCTTAAATCATTTCATAAACTTAGCCACAAAAAGAACTTTTAACAACTAGCAGCAACAAGTGTTTCTAATGATTTTACTGGAGGTCTTACCTGATTTACGTTTGGTTTGAGTTTCCTGCAGGTTGAAGCTGTTCTTTGTGTTTCTGCAGCTGTACAGTGAAGTCCAACAAAGGAGATTCACATCATCAGTTTGGTTATAACAGCAGCAAGAAACTCTCTTTATCTCTCTGAAACATCAGTGTACTTACAGCAGAAAGGTTTGTGATGCTCTGAGAGCGCTCTGTGCTTTCTATCTTTATATTCTCTATGAGGGACAAACTCCATCTGATCTTTAATCATTAACAGAAGAAGGTGTGGAGAAGAATCACTCTGATTTCTCAGAAATGGTGTGACCTGTATGATGCTGAAGTAAACGTAATGCTATATTTTATTTGAAGCACCTCTCATTATACTCAATGACACTTTAAAACTAAGCAACAATAAAATACGTCCTCACTCAGACACGTATGCTAACACAACGCTTATATACTCACACTCACAATAAAAGCACATTAATTCTCACTATGATGAAGAAGGAAAGGCCAGTCTGGACAGGTGAGTTTAAAGTTGAGATTTAAATGAATTAACTGATGTTGAATACTATGAGGAAGAGCTTTGAAAGACAAGGACCCACCACACTGAAAGCCCTGTCACACACAGTGTGGAGGTCACAGTAAAGGTAGCACAGAGACATTCTGTCTCTTTGAAACAGTGAAGGCAACCCAAGGTCTGACTCCCTAAACTCTCAGAAGGGTAACTGTGTTTCCTTGTTTGTAGAATAATGAACTTACTGAAGATGCATTGAGTCTGACCAGGTGACATCATGTATCAGACGGGTGGATTGATGATAGTTGGATTCTCCTTGGCCAAATTTCAATAAACATGTTCAGTATGAGACATCCTGGGTGCCCGAGCACTTTCTCAACTGATGAATTAACTATTGATGAACAAATTCTCCATTTCAGGACCGTCCGTTAAAGATGATCAACACAGCAAAGTATATGGAGGCAATAACTGACAATAAATTAACCTTTGAACCAAATACTGATGTTTGTACCCGAAGGTCCATCAGTGCATGATCTATTATCAGGAGCTTTAATGATGACACCACCTTTATGAAAATCTGTTATTCTTTTATTAGCATGTTTAGGTCACCTCCCTTGAAAAGCAGACTCCTGTTCTATTTATGCTTTCTTTTCTTTATATCTTCACAAACACAATGTCATGTATTCCTTCTACAGTTTCCTATAGACATCTTGAGAAACACATCATATCATAATTTAATAACATATTCTGCTCTGACTGAAATCTCGTCTTTCAATCTCCAACAAGATGTACAATAAAACTCAATGTAAGACATGAGCTTTAACCCCACAGTATACAGTGAGGGTTATTTGTTAGTCTTATCTTACAGTTGTTAGATATTAACAGAACTGGATCCTTCATGGGTAGAGTTCATATGCATGCATGTGGAAAAAATTGATAAATGAACTATAACCTGTGCAGTTATCTACCATCAGTGCTCTCTGATACCTCATATATTTTGAACTGCAGGGCAGCTTTAAATCCATAACTCAGAAACGAAATCATTAAATATTTTTGATGAAGAATAAATCAACATTTTCTTGACCATCTGTGGCACAGCTGAACAATTATTGATCATCTGGTGTGATTAATAACACATATGGGTTAATATTGCAGAAATACATAAAACAATGGCGACCATCTATGAACCGTTATTGTTACAAAATACGCTAAACAACAAAATAGTGATTAACACAGCAGTGAATTAAAGCACCTAACCCTAACCCACAGTCCAGGATCAGAAAGACTTTGTTGTTTTCATCATTCGGATGTTTTGTAATCTTTGAATCCTTTATTCCAGTTTTATTTCCACCCCACACTTCATCACACATGAGACTCATTCAACCACCTGCTGGTATGAAAGTGTAATAGCAGTCCAGTGTATCTGCTGATCCAAGCTTTGTTTGTGAGTTTTGAATGTCATTTGGTGCCTGTATTTGTGCACATATTAAATTATCTCACTTTTTTGTATTTGTCTGAGTATTACCTGCAGGGCCAAATGACACTTTTTCTATCCTGTGAGGCACATTAGGATCAATAACAGTCCTTTACAACATCAGATGTCAATTTCACATTTGGAATGAATTTGCTCTCATTGTGTGGAAGTGGGTGGGTTCTTGTGTTTGGATCATTTTTTATTAGCTGATAATTATAAAAGCAAATCCGTCTCATGTTTCTTTTCTTTTGTTTGCTCTTTCTGCCCTTTGAAAAATTTGGGAGATGTTGCTCCACCATCATCTTCCGGAGCATTCATGCTTAACATGGTCCCATTTACAACTCTTTATTGGACTAAAGTGGCTTCTCAAACATATAAACTACATCTGCTACAACTGTCTGTATTAAAGGTTTCTAACTGGAGCAGCAGAAAGGTTGGGCTGGATAGGTGCAGTCATGTTAATACATTATTTTACTTTCTGTGCTGACTTTTTAAAACAGGAAACAGAAACAACATGAATTAGAGACATGAAACTGTTATCTGAGATGATTAAACACAAGAGTACTGATCAGAGCTCATTAACATTTAATAACTTACAGATCATCAAGTACTGAACATTATTCTACCAGACTACAAACTACCAGTTACTCTACATTAAATAAAGCTACACTACATTGAAGCTACAGCAACATGGCAAAAGTGGTTTCCTTACAACTGAAAAGATGCATCATTTAATCCCATGCTCTACTAGGGAATATATATACACATTTAATTTTGGTCCTCTGCTGCCACCGACAGGAATCGTACAGTAACAGCAGGCAGGCTCATTTAACTCAGTTAACAATCATGAATGAACAACAAATTAAATTTACCTATTAAACATCTCATAAAACAAAATGACACTAGCAAAACACTTCTACCAGTCCCGAAACAAATTAACAAATGACACAAACCGGAAATGGAAAGTACCAAATACGTGACATGGAAGTGATAAAATGAGCGATGACAGTCTGTACCAGCACACCAGTATGTTTACTCAGCTGTTTAATAAACCATACACACATATAAGCATATTAGTGTATGCACTAAGCTAGCTGCTACTGCTAACTGCTAGCTGCTACTGTCATGCTATGTACCGCTGTGAACGGAGTTTTCTTCTTCTCTCGAAACTTTCATAACTAATCTCTTACTGACTCTACAGCACCACCTGGTGGCGGAATTTATACAACGCTTAACTCATGAATAAACCAACTGCAACGCAAATTAAACCATTAATGAACTAAATTACTCACAGAAACCCCACAACTTTATCTTAGAGAAGCACAGTTTGTGTTCAACATCAACTGTTGTCAGCAGCCCCAGGAGTTTATGAGAAATACATTTGTTTTGTTATATAATGAATGTTTTCTTTGACAGGGTTAAATAAAACATACTGTGATCTCTGTCTTTACTTGTGTTAACCACAAACCTCTAAGTTTGTAATTTTTGTGACTAATTTAGTTCATTTAATGGTTTAATTTGCATTGCAGTTGGTTTATTCATGAGTTAAGCGATGTATAGATTCCGCCACCAGATGGTGCTGTAGAGTCAGAAATTAGTTGTGAAAGTGTCGAGAGAAGAAGAAAACTCAGTGCTCAGTGTTGTACACAGCATGACAGTGCTGGCTCTTAAAGAATTGCCCCTCAGGGAAAGTTAGGTAAAATATGAAACCTTTATTTTATTTGCTGTTAGACATCATGAAAAAGCCTTAAAACTGTTTTTGAAAACTAAAAAGGACGATTTTTGGCATTTATTTCCCCATCCAGACCACATTAGATTAAGTACTCATAAAATCTGAAAGCAGCTGTTCATATGTGTAAATGGTGCAAAAACAAAGAATCAGCTGCTAAATATTATTATTAATGTTTCCTTTAACTTCTCTTCTCCTTCTCCTCTGTCTATAATAGTGACACTGACAATAGACCCAAAAAAAGCAATACACTTATTTTCATCTACTATTATGGATCATACTTTGAAATTTAACACAGTTCAGTGTAAAATGTTTATGTTTCTAGTAAATGTTCAAATAACTCCAAAAACACTGAATCTTTAAAATGAAGACACAGTTTATGTCAAAGGTCAGCAGGTTCAACAATGGTCCAGTTTTTCTCAGCTCTGCTTACTGAGGGAGTCGATGTTGTACAGACAGTGAAAACATCCAAATGTGTTGTTAACATGTTTTATTTCTTTATTTGTTTTAATTCATTCAGTAATAAAAAGGAAAGGTTAATAAAACAGTTTCAGGTTGTATTTGAGGGAATTTTTCATAATCACAAAATACAAAGAAAACAAAGATAATGAAATATACAGTGGAAAACAAATATAGAAAGTCTGCTTTAAATTCATATTTACTCTTCAATCTCCTCATTTATAATAAAAATGCACTTCAATTCACAAAATACAAGTTACAAAATGTTTCAAATAAACAAAAAAATCGTAAAATATATTTTTTAAAAGAGAACAAATGAAAACTATTTGATAAGTAAAAATAAATTCAATATAAGAAAAAGGCAAGAGCAAACAACACATATTTAAATGAGATAAAATCAATTCAATGAAAATCAAAACTCAAATAAAATCAAGAAAAACTGATAAAAGTTTAAAAAAGATTAAAAGAGATCACTGAGTCAGCCGACCTGATCTCATCATTTGTTGTGCTGTTTCCAAACTGTCAGGTTCAATTTCAGGAAATAAGTTTAAAATAATGAAGAAGACATCTAAACGTTCTCTATTTAATATAATGGTGCAGCCATAAAAACACAGAGTCAGTATGAACATTGACATTTTAACAATGTAAAGTCAATGTAAATGTGCTCAATAGTTAATTTGCACCTGCAGTCCTGACACGACTAAAACGAGACAAACAGATAAAACACTTCATACATAATAGAGCTGCAATCAATATAAGAGGAAAAGAACAACTGGAGAAAATGTATCACAACTCTTTGTCCTTAAACAATCTTCAACAATCAATACAATCAAACAGGAATAAAACTGAGAGTCAATCTATAAAAACATCATTCATGAGTACATATCATATATAGCTGCTTATATAACTTCATGCACAATATATATGTGATACTGTCAGATTAAGAACTAGTTTAAATCATCAACTATTTAATGTAACACAACATGTCAAAGCAACAAGGTGATTTAATATTTCAGATATGAAGCATGAGAAACCAGCAGGTGTAGTTGTGACTGTTCATCTGGTGTTGTAAACTCAATGAGAAACTGCAGGTACTGGCACTGAACGCCTGTCAAAAGGTGAAAAACGTAGGAGTCATCTTTGTTTTCGAACCCCATATTAGAAATCATTTTATCATTTGAAAAACATTGCCTGATGTCGACCATTTCTTTTTCATGCCAGTACAGAGACGCTAATGCACGCTTTTATTACCTGCAGAATGGACCACTGTAATGCTCTGCTTTCTGGTCTCCCACAAAAGAATATTTCTCATTCACAGTTAATTCAGATTTGCTGACGAAGACCAGACAGAAAACACACATTACACCAATTTTAAAGTCTCTGCACTGGCTACCTGTTTTTTTCAGAATTGTTTTTAAGATCCTTTTTATTCGTTTATAAAGTTCTTTATGGTCTTAATCCTTCCTATTTATCAGATTTGCTTTTATCCTATGAAACCTCTAGAACCCTCAGGTCTTCTGGTAGCTGCCTTTTTAATTATTCCCAAAGTCCGGACAAAAACCCCCATAGAGAGGCATCCTTTTATTACTTTTGTCCTCGTATCTGGAACAGCCTTCCTGAAGACCTGAGGGCAGCAGAGAGTGGTGATATTTTTAAAATAAAACTTAAGACCTGCATTTTTGATTTGGCTTTCAATTGAATTCTATTTATTTATTAATCTGTTTTACTTCTTTACCTTTACTCGCTTACTCTTATTTACTTTATTCCATAGTGACTCTCTTTCCTTTTATATATTTTTATATTTTATTAGTTCTGTATTTTATTTTTATTTTATTTGTTTAATGTATATGTTTATACATTTTAATCGTACCTATGGTGAGGAACATTACAGATTCCTGAGTTCCAATTTTTCAGAAGTTTAATGATTTATTTTTGTTTGTTTGTGTGTTATGAATATGTGAAGAACTTTGTGTTACATTGTGATGTATGAAAAAGTGCTATACAAATAAAGTTTGATTGATTGACTTTCTGCTGACACCATTGTTTTCTCAAACACCTCAGCATTAGTTTTTTAACCTATTTATTTTTTCAAAATACACTATTATGTTTCAACTTCTTTGTCATTGATTTTTTTTAAAGCAATGTTTCTTCCATAAAATATACCACTATGTTTCATTTATTCTTACTGTATTAAAAAAAACTATGACATATATTTGGTTACATTTCACTTCAGTGGATTACAGCTAAATCAGCAGGTGTAAAATGAAACATACTTCATTACTGATCACACATCTTTAATACAATCCAGTCACTATGAGCATTATCGTTTCGAAAAATACTTCTTCATTATTTTTAACATCAGTTCATGTGGAAAAAATATACCTCGCAGTATGTCTTTCCAAGAGATCTCCTCAGCTTCCTCCCTGGCCTTATTTTCTTGTTTTTTCTTCAGTTTTTTCATTTTCATTTGTCTTTCTTTTTCATAGTGTTCCTCTAATTTAATCTCCATCTCCATGTCACCCTTCACTTTCCTCTTCTCTTCCTCATACTTTTCCTCTATTTCCTTCCTCAGTTCCTCCTGTTCTTTGCGGTTTTGTTCTTCTCTCTCTTTCAGGATTCGCAGTTTCTCCTCTTCAATCGCTCTCTCTGCCTTTTCGAACATTTCGGTGGTGTAGTAGCTTTCTCCGTTCTGCTTATTTATATTTCTGATCTTCTCCAGCAGCTCTCTGACCTGAGAACGATCCTCCTGCTTATTATTGAACATGTGGTACTGACCATTACATTTGGCCACAAGTTCCATCAGCTCTTCGCTGTCCTTCAATGACTCCTCAATAGGTTTCCCTTCGAGCTGGTCACCATGAGTAAAGAGAACCATGCTGTATTTGTCGGCTTCCTCGCCAAAGATTCCCTGAATCATCTGCACTGTCCGCTTTTCTTCCTCCGTGTATCTGCCCAGTCTGATGATGATCAGGAAGATATGAGGTCCAGGTGCAGCATAGTTAATGCACTGGGAAATATCTTTGAATGTTTGCTCTTCAGTGTTCGCAGGGTCACACAGGCCCGGAGTGTCAACAACAGCAACCTTTTCTCCATCCACCTCACCAACATTCTTTGCACACTTTTGAGTCACAGATTTGAAGTTGACCTCAGATTTAAAGCACTTTCTTCCCAGAATGGTGTTTCCTGTGGCACTTTTTCCAGCTCCAGTCTTTCCCACCATCACAATCCTGATCAGATCATCATTGCAGTAGACTGGAGGAGATGTAGACCTGGAGACTGTAAAAAAAAGGCAAAGAATCAATGCTGTGTGGATTCATAAAGGGTGTTTAATTAATCCACATCAGGGATGGATAACTATGACTGGAAAGACTCAAGCTGTGCAGATACAGGTTTAGACACCATCAGTGTTTCATCTCTTAGTTGTTCAAGGTTCTGAATTCTATCTTTTATATTTATTTTTGTTGTTTACTTGAATATCTTGTAAAAATGCCTCAAAGTTGCTGTTTAAGAAGAATTCTAAAACCCATACAGAATTATTTGTACTTTGTAAAATATTTTTTGATTTGATCTTTAATGTTGTCTGAGTCATTGTGGTCCTAGACTCATCAGCATGCTCCACTTACTCTGTATGTACTTTGTGTATGTCTGTGATGCCAGAGAAGGACCAGATCAGGTCTATTTCCAGTGACTCCAAAAACAACCTATATCAGCGTTTTCAGTGCCTTCTAGAAGATGGATGGGGACAAGAAGAACTAGGACTGCTTTATAATATAATGATGTTTTATGGTGTGACAATGCTGTGGTAAAGGTCTGGTTAGGTTTAGCCCTAAATAACACTTGGTTAGAGTTGGGCAGAGATCATAGTTTGGACTCCTGAGAATCGACTCACAGTGAAAAACATAGGTCAAATACAATCCTTCTAGTAGGGAAAAACACTCCAGCTGGAAGCAGGAGACAAACAGTGGTTTCCTGTAACAAAGGCCAGTCTTCTACTTAGCCACGCCCCTCCCAACTCACATCATCAACTTCACATCATTTGAACTGCGTCACTTCCTAGGTCATAATTATAACAGCTGCTAGATGACGTAATGATTACATTAAGTTGTATGCCTGTATTTTCAACCTAAATACAGTCATTTGTCTGACCAGTACAGGCTTGTCCACAGCTGTACAATGGATTCATTAGAAACAGAGAGCATGTCGCATTTTGCCGTGTGTCTATAGGTTAAGTAAAAAAAAAATCTGAAGTCAGTGGGCCCTATTTTTGTAGTGGGCATAGAACCAAGACGTAATGCTTGGTGCATGTGCCATGTTGGTGACAAATTTTACAAACAGATACAAAACATGTTTTTAAAATACGCTGGAAAGTATGGCGTTATATGTGGCGTTGTGCCACATTAGAGAGAGCGCAGTGAAACTTAACTGAGTGCACACTTTATATTTTGAACAGAAAATATTAATATGAGCAAACAAAAATGTGTCCTGTGCGTGCTCAACTCTGTCTAGATGCTCGCTCAATCTCTGCTCTGTGCGATGACAGGCAACCAGCGCACTCGCTCACAGCATCTCTGTTCACTCAAAACTTCATTGAGGTCCATGGTTAAATTATGTGGCATGCATCCTAACCACTCGACCACCAGGGCGCTCCCAGAGAAAGTTGTTTTAAAGCAAATTGTTTAGTGCCATGATGTGTTTGTGTTTTTGGTGCTGACTTTTAGTCCTCTGCCCCACCAGATACTACTCTTCCCCTTCCTCTGCTGCACCCTATTGCAATAAACCCCAACATATAAACTCCCTGGTTATCCCAAATGTTACTTCCCTCTTCCTTCTGGGTGAAAACATTCTTGAAACATTCCAGTAGACTTCAAAGCCAAACACAGCACAGAAATGTCTCTAAAACTCTCAGTAACCTCAGAATTAACCCTGAGGCCAGGTCTAAGGTGTCTGTGCTAATTCTTTTGGTCCTAAGCTCAGTATTTGACAAAAATTGACCATGATATACTCATAGATCGCCTGGAATTGTTTTAAAGTGGCTCAGATCTTATCTTTCAGGAAGATTTTGTCACTATTGGAGATCATGTATCAGGAAAATATGATTTCCCTCACGGTGTTGCTCAGGCAAGCTGCCTGGGTCCTCTCCTTTTCTTTCTGTACATGCTCCCATTAGATACTATCACTATGTCATTTAACATGTGCTTTTATGGTTCATAATAGTATTGATATTGGTTACAGGTTATAAAACTGTCAACTTTAAAGTGCAAGTGCATTATTATAATTTCATAGACATTTACAGTAAAAATTCATATATTTTTGATTAATTTAAAATTAGTATGATATGCTATGTAGCAGTAAGCTATTACTTTGTCATAATACCAGCTGCAACATTATTGCATTGTTTATGTTGTCTCTTTGTTGTGTTTGTTGTTTTTTCAGTTTCACTCTGGTTTCGTAAATGCAACTACAACGGCATCTTATTAAAAGGAACTACTAAGATGATTCCTGACTGTTGTGCATTTAATGGACAGTCCTGTTACAATCCTTCATGAGCGCTCAGATCATTTACTGCTGAGTTTTTTTTTAATGCACGCAAGTATACAGAAAAATAGTAAATAGAAATCAGTATAATTTCCAGCTTACTTTTAATGTTTTACTGAATGTTTAATTTTTACAAATTGCCTAATTTATTATTATTATTATTATAATTATTATTATATCTTACCTGAGTTTGTTTCAACTTGAGGTTTTCCAGGAGGGCTACAAGGTAAAGTTTTAATGTGACCACTGACTTCACCAGCTGGTCCAACACCTACTGAGGTCACTGCTCTGCATCTGAACATATACTCTGTGTTATGAGTCAGACCGCTCACTGTGACTTCTTCAGCTTTTGCTGCTGGTGTTTGTTTCCATCCATCCTCTCCACTGACACAGTACTCTACACAGTAGGAGGTGATGTTCTCTGCTCCAAAGCTTGGTGGAGGGATCTTCAGTGTCACACTGTTGTGGGTTACATCACCTGCTGACAACAGAGAACTGATCACTGCTGAGGACAAATCAGTCCAAGTGGTCCAATAATAAATAACAACAATAACTGTTCACACATTTCATCTTATTAATACAAGGTTTTATTACTGATCTCCTCTTTTTCAAACATCAATCTCAGGTGATGTGAGTCTCCCATATCCAACAACTCACATTTATCCTTTATAACACTAAACAAAAGACAGCAGATCTTCATTTTATATTCCTCACCGATCACACACTGGACAAAATCAACTTCTCTCTTCCAAAGCAGTGTACCAACAAGTTTCCATGTTGAAGACCGTGTAAAGTGAATTCACAGCTGTAAACACTGGCGAAATATTGCACGATCACTGAAATGCAGTGTGGTCTCGCAAGATCCCGCACAGCACATCTAAAGATCTGTGCATGATCGTGCGATATTTCGGCGATGTCTACAGCTGTAGCAGTAGCAGCAGAGTAAAAGCCATCAGGTAATTATTATTATTATTATTATTAGGAGTAGTATTTCTTACCTGAGTTTGTTTCAACTTGAGGTTTTCCAGGAGGGCTGCAAGGAAAGGTTTTAATGGGACCACTGACTTCACCAGCTGGTCCAACACCTACTGAGGTCACTGCTCTGCATCTGAACATATACTCTGTGTTAGGAGTCAGACCGCTCACTGTGACTTCTTCAGCTTTTGCTGCTGTTGTTTGTTTCCATCCATCCTCTCCACTGACACAGTACTCTACACAGTAGGAGGTGATGTTCTCTGCTCCAAATCTTGGTGGAGAGATCTTCAGTATCACACTGTTGTGGGTTACATCACCTGCAGTCACTGTTTCAGGCTTTGAAGGAGGCTCAAAGTTCTCACTGACAGGAAAGATGTCTTTATAAACGTAGATGCTTGAACCTTTGTGTGTCTCACTTGTTAAACCCACTGTCAGGAACTTTATGTTCTTATTCTCTTTGTTGGCTTCTGCAAAATCACTGAACAGCTTTGCTTTGATCCTCATTGCATCTGATACTTCTTTAGAGGCGTACCATTGTTCCTTCTCTATGTCATGAAGGCGTGGATCTTGAGGGTCGTCTGCTTTGAGTTTTTCTTTTAAGTAGTTTGATAAAGCTGAGAGGTACGGTTCAGCACTTCCCAGAGAGGTGAAAACAAAACACACAGCATGTTCTGCACTCAGAGTTTCCTTGTACAGATGACTTTGAGATGGGACAATCTGGATGTTTTCCATCTTGTTAGTGAAAGACTGTAAAGTGTAGATTTCTCTCTCTTTACAGTCCATCCACTCGTTCAGGCTTGTGTTGTTGAAAGGAGAAGAATGTCTCTTCTTCAGGATCTCTGCCAGCACAGCCTCCTCTTCCCCTCCTCCCCGGATTGATGGAAGTATCTTTGCCAAGTTTTGTTGGAATTCCAGTTTGTACTCAGAGAAACATTCTTTAAAAGTTTTAAGTTTGTCACCAATCTGTGGGAACTGCTGTGCAGTGGTGGTTCTTATTGCATCATTGCATCTCATTTCCAGCTCAGTGAAGACCTCCAGGACACTCTGACATTCCTCCACTAATCCTAAACTTATCTGACGGACGAGTTTAGCAGCAGATGAATCTAAATTCACAAGTGGCATCAGCCAGACCTTCACTGGTACAGCATTTTCTCCATTGGTTCCCAGCAGTTGTGGCAGGCTTTTGTAGACTTGTACAGCATCCTGAAAGGTTGTTGGAGATTTCTTCAATAAAAAGTCTCCATGGAATTTACAAGAGAACTTCTCCACCTTTTCAATGTCCTTTTTATCAATTTTGAAGGAATCTTCCCCCTGTATTGAGAGGCTGGGGATTTTCTTGATCATCACCTTCATGTTGCCCTGAATGTCTTGATGACTTTCTTCATCAGACACCTCACGGTCAAAGACAAAGAAGGCTTGTGCCCCATAAAGGATTCCTGTGACTACATGTGTTGCTATTCCTTTTTTAAAAACATTTTGATGCTTGACTTTTCCAAGATGATTCATTGACAGTTGCTGCATCTTTGTAGTTGCTTGGTACTTCAGTGTTACTCTGGACTGATTTTTGGATGTTTTACTATCATTCAGGTATTTGGCAGATCCTCCAACCTCTATTAGTCCACCTAAGAAACTTGCCTTCAGGGACCCCTCAATATTTAATGCTTTAGTTTTATCTGCAATTGATTCAGATGCAACTATCTCACAATTGTTGTAGTGTTGAGGTTTTTCTCGTATATTGTTTTTCAGATCATTAATATCCCATAATGTCATGCCTGCAAAAGAAGAAACAAAAATCAAGATCAGTTTCCTTCATGAATGAATCAGTGTTCTGCCACTTCTTGTCTGATCCCTTATGTGAATATAACACACCTTTTAACAGATAACTGATTACTGCTGATCACAAATCAGTCCAGGTGATCAACTAACAAAAAATAGTAATTGGTTGTGCCTTATGTCTTACCCTTGGTTTCCACTGAAAGTGGCTATGCTGCAGTACAGCTGCACACTGGGAGCGTTACAGCAGTGGAGCAGAAAGTTCTCTGGGAAAGCAATCCACCTTTTAAATTAAGTTGTACAGTTAATACAGTAATTACCGTAGCCCAGTTGAATCTGAACAAGCACCTTTGGGCTACCGTAATTACTGTACTGTACAACTAAACAGTCTGATCCTGTTAACTTGCTCAAAATTTTAGTTGATTTCGTCATTTTTCCTGATTTTTGTGATTCTACTGTGTTTTATTTGAGTTTGTTGCTGAAATACAATCTGGAGTCTGCATGTGTTGTTTTATTTTTAAAGTTTAATGCTGATTCTGTGTCTGACTTCCTGTCTGCTGCTGGGATGCTGCTGAAACGTGCCGTGCTGCTGGTTGGATCACATCATTTATTAGAGAGGCAGTGTTCACCTCCGGAGGACACGGTGCAGCATTACCGCATCCTTACTAACATAACTTTTTACTCCTCATCTCCTGTGCATTCACTTTGTTTCAAACATTCATCACAGAAAATATGAGTCTCTCTTATATCCAACAACTTACTTTTATCCTTTATAACACTAAACAAAAGACAAAAGTTCTTCATTTTATATTTCTCACAGATCACACACTGAACAAAATGTACCTTTTTCTTCCAAAGCAGTGTACCAACAAATGTCATATTTGTACATGTGAATATTTACCTGGGATGAGTGAGTCTTTACGGCAGTCATACAGCATCCCAAGGTCAAATGGTCGGCCGAGCGCTGCCACCTCCATCGTCTCCATGGTGTCAGCATCCATTGCTCAGTGTGAACTGGAAAAAATGGACAACAGCGTATGAGTTGGGCAGTCGGTTTCGGCTGATCATCAAGTAATACATTTTGAATTTCTACAGTAAATAATAGATGAGAAGACAATGTTGATTTTCATAAAATTAATTGATCAAACTAACTAACGAACTACTTCAATCATAGAAGGCATGTTGTTGTCTGGAGTATTGGTAGAAAGAGTGCGTGAACAGGGTTCAGTGGGTGTGGGGCTTTCTTTTTGGGGGGGGGGGGCTCAATGAGCTTCTTTGCCTAGGGCCCCCCAGACCCTAAGATCACCAACACGTAATTCATTTTTTTAATTATATTAATCTCTCTCACTCACTGTCACATATTACTGTTATAATGGAGCAGTGTAAAGTGTCCACAGTGTTCAGCATGTGTTCATATGGTAGAGTCCTCCTTGTACTGCCCTTGCAGCGCGTAGTCCTGTGCAAAGCTAGACAACCAGCTAACATACAATGAGTCCTCCAATAACGACACAAGGCTTGACTTTTCTTGTGTTTACTGGTTTCCTCGTTTGTTTTTTGTAAAACTGAAATATTACAGAGATAAGAACATAAATCAGTATACAATAAAATGTCCATAGAAATGGCAAATATCACACTCTTGCACAATTCTCATCAAAAAATAAGGCTACTGCTATAAATACTAGCTAGCAGCACACATCCCATAAAACACAAAGGTTTATAACATAATATTCTCAAAAACCAAAAGTGTCAGATAACTCTCCACACACACACTAGGCTACTTACGGCAGAAGCGTATCACAAAGTGTTCAGCAACATGCGTTCATCTGTCTGTCTTGCTTGTCTGTTTGTCACTAAAGAAGCAGCTAAACTAGCAGGAGAGCTACAGAGATGCGATAAAAACAGAACAGAGCGCTCACTCTGACGCTATTTCTGAGACCTGACGAACAGAGCACTCACATTTTACTTTTTTAACCAATAAGTTATTTAACTTATTTAACTTAACTTTAAAGACAGCACACTCCTGCTGCTGTCATATTCCTGCTCTGTCTGCACATTTAGATATGAGCAGTCACCCAGGGGGACATCTTACCGGTTAAAATGGTTGTGTGTTAATCAAAAGTATTTCAGATCAAACTGATGTTGAGGTGTGACTCTGGTGCAGTAGTACAGCAACAGCTCTGAGTTTTTGGGACTCAGTGAGCACACAGCTACGCACTGTATTAAATATGTAAAGCAACACAATTATCTGTCCAGCAGCGCGGGAAGATATGGGGGTCGTTTCCGCTGAACAAAATAGTGCAATGGTGCCGACTGGTGGTCAACCCTCCCAAACATCTTTTTGAGCTGCTGTAGCAGTGAATTTTCCCCACTATGGGATGAATAAAAGTTTATCCTAACTTACCTTATCTTATATAACTGCTGTAAAACTGCATTACAGCCTACAAAAGGAAATTCAAATTTAAATCACGTGAAGATTACCAACTCTCCAGTGAAGTTTCTGTTGACACATCTCAGTAAAACACTGCATGTGTTCTACTTCCTACCTTTTAAAAATCATATGAACCTTTTGCATGACACTGTTGGGCTTTGAAGTGCCAATAATAGCCACAAATGTCAGTTACTCATTAAAATTGGAATTTTGCTATTTGAGTTCTTGAATTTCAATTAGTTGTTAGGAGTAGCTTTATGATAGTAGTACTAAGTGTCACTTAATTTGGTAGCCGTTACAGTTTAGCAAATATCTAGGAAATCATTCACTGCTCTTTCAATCCTGAGAGTAGAGATATCTTTTCACTGCTTCATCTATTAATACTCACAATCACACCAATATTCCTATCAAACCAAGGAATATCAGTCAAACATCAAACTGTAGTGCTGTATGTTTTGATTCCACTTAGTTGTCGATTAAACAGTGTATTTTAACAAATACAATATGTTATTTGTTGTTTGGTCCCCACGTGAGTATCAAAAAGTTGTGTGTGTGTGTGTGTGTGTGTGTGTGTGTGTGTGTGTGTGTGTGTGTGTGTGTGTGTGTGTGTGTGAGTGACCATATATGGTAAAACACAATAGAGACTCTCATTCAGTTAAGATGCTGTGAAAAACATTTATCTGATTTAGCTAAAATCTAAGAGAAATGTAGGGAAAATATAATTTTTATAAATTGCATCCAACGTTTGACAGTATTTCCTAAATATACGGACATGGATAGAAAGAATTCTAAACTAGTAAAAAAAGTAGAACAGAGACAGGAGATATAACCATAACTAGAACATTAGTTGAACATGGTTGTGTACTGTATGACACAGACCCAACTACAAGCAACTAATACATTTCAGTTTAATATCCTTCTCTTAAATTATTAAGATTGATTTAAAGAAACTCTGTATGAGTACAATTATTGATTATAATTATCTCACCTTATTATGTAGCAATAAGTGTTTCTAATGGTTTTACTGGAGGTCTTACCTGATTTACGTTTGGTTTGAGTTTCCTGCAGGTTGAAGCTGTTCTTTGTGTTTCTGCAGCTGTACAGTGACGTCCAACAAAGGAGATTCACATCATCAGTTTGGTTATAACAGCAGCAAGGAACTCTTTATCTCTCTGAAACATCTGCAGCCACAGTGCTCTCACACACAGTCATGAATATCTTGATCAGAACTCTTCAATAACACGAGTGCTGATCATGTTTAAGCTCTCTCCTCATTTTTCTTTCACTTCACTAAGATCATGTTGACCTGAATGAGTTTAGAGACCCTGCAGCTCTAATCTGGAAAAACAACAATAAAACAGAATCAGTGTACTTACAGCAGAAAGGTTTGTGATGCTCTGAGAGCGCTCTGTGCTTTCTATCTCTATATTCTCTATGAGGGACAAACTCCACCTTTCAGATGAGGATGCAACTGCTGAACTGAACTGGGGTGGTTTCCCATAAATGGTGTGACCATAAACTAATATTATATATATAAAATATTGATCATGTTTGAAATGTGCAGAAGGGGAAACAGCATTCAGTTTGTGGTCTACTTCTTCAGACAGAGGTCAGAGGTGAGAAAAGAGTTTCAACTGGTTTGAACACTTTGCTGGGTTGTCATGTTTCTCTCAGGATGAATTATAATAACTTTGATCCTCTGCCTTTTTATGTCATACCATCATCTGGTCAAAACTTTAATATGCCAGTACTTTGCTTTATGACCTGCAAAACTAGGACAAGATGACATCGTCAAAGGTCTTGTTTTGTCCTACAAACTCAAAGATATCCAGCATTAATGCACCAATATAATCCACCTGGTGAGAAGTGTTATTTCTTCTTAAATAAACCTTTTGTACAACAATCAAATAACTTACAACACTCACAAACATGTAAATCATTATCGTGGGAGGAAAATGCTGCAGCAGCTTCCTGCTTGTATACTGCAGAAACGTTTCATAGCGCTCTGTGGTTTCTATCTTCATATTCTCAGTGACAAACATCACGTTCTCTTTGTTCTTTATGAGGAGGAAGTAGCTGCTGAAGAAAATCAGCCTGACTTCTCAGAAATGGTGTGACCATAGAGTGTGTACAATGATCACGTATGAAATGTGCAGAAGGGGAAACATCACTCAGCTTGTGGTCAGAGGTGAGACAACTTTTTCTGTCACTATTGCAGTACAATGCAATGTCATGTCCCCTCCCCTTTCACTCTGTGACAGAACAACTATAAAAACATTTGATTTCTAACACATAAGAAAAACTTTGTAAAATAAACAGTGAAATTCTACTTTTCTATAATTATATACTTATCTCTTTCATTTCTTTCCCACTTGCTGACTGTTGCAGGTGTAACCCACATAAAGTTATATAGTCAAAGGAGAGAGAGAGAGAGAGAGAGAGAGAGAGAGAGAGAGAGAGATCAGCATGCATTCAACCTGTGTGGAAAACGTGGAAAAATAAGAGTGATTCCAGACAGACAAACGGAGCTGGTGCTTTTTTTCTTCTGTGGAAACTCTGGTGATTAAATAGTTAATGATGCTAATGATGCTAAGCTTCATACAGTCTGTCAGATTCACATCATGTATGATTTAGAAAATTAGTTAAAAAACCAGTTGGAGTATTTTAACAGTGTGTGTTTAAAATATCTGTTTATATAATAAGTTTAAATGTGTTTATATGTTAATTCATTATCACTTAAAAGCATTGTTAAAAATCTTTAAGTGTTCATTTATTATTCAATTTTATACAATTATTTTAAAAGCTAAAATGGAATAAATCATCTTTATATAAGACACTGTAAACAAACGCAGAGATCATTTCTATTTATATAAAGGTTAAAATATTGAGAGTTTTCATTTATATAGAAAGAACTTTAATGAAGTGGTTGTTCTGTACTATATGTGAAGATCCAAGCCTGAAGTCTTCTAACTTGATGGCGAGCCAGACCCAGTGAGAGCTGTCTGAGGGTGTCATGAAGAGGTTTGACTGGCTGCTTCCAACTCTCTCAGTGGATTCATTTTTGGATTCCCAGATAAGGAGTTACACAATCACTTAGCCTATGCAGGTAGTGAAAGTTAAACAAACAAGAGAGCACAAGTGACACAAAGAACACTAAAAGAATACAAGAAGAACATTAAAGCTGCAAGCAGCAATGATCAGGCCCTCGCTTCCTTGCTTGCGAGATTTGCCGCAACGCATCTTCAAGATCTTAAGATAACACAGAGTGACTGTGAAGTCGGTCGGATTAAATCTGTAGGAAACAGCGACAAAATCGCAGATTTGATTCAAAATGGCCGACTGCCTGTTGGAGTGAGGGTATGTTTTATATATTTTTTATTATATTTTTTATTTTGGGGTTTATGTACAGTATGTCATAACTGTTGTTTTTTGATGTTAGACTGTAATAAATCTGCCAACTGTTCACAGCACTCAATCTAGTAATAAGTTAGTAATCTGGTCGTAACCACCGCATCAGTGCTACATAGAGAATTTGGTTTTTGCACCAATTATGACAGAGAAGGTTTTACAAATTATGATAATCATAACTCCTCTCTAAAAAGTAAAAGTAAATGTTTTGGTTTTGGTTTTCCATTGAGAATAAAAGTTATTTTGATTAAATACTGTTCCATCATCCTCTTATAACTGCAGTCCTTATTTACATACAGCAAATCAAAACTGTCATAAAGTAATAACGTGTCGTTCTATCATTGGCTGACGGTCACACTGAGCCTGATAGCATCCTGACTAACAACACAAGTGTCACAACCCAGTCTGTTATTTAGTCGCTTTTTGTTTCTCCTAGTGTTTCTTCTCTAATGTTTCCTGTTTTATGTTTCCTGTCTCATTTCAGGTCATTCACTTCCTGCTTCTGTTTCCTGCCTGTGTGATTACCTGCCTCACCCTAACGTGTTGCACCTGTGTCTCATTGTCTTCCCTCCCTGTAGAGTATATCATCTTTTAGTTTTCTCCCCTCAGTGTTACAGCGTTATATATTATATTCCTTGTGAGTCTTTCGTGTTTTTTGACCACTTTCTGCCTCGTTAACGCTGTGAACACACCGAAGGGCAGTGAAAAGCAACCTGCGATGAGTTGCCTACAAACTGTATGTAAACTGGCAGTGGCCGCTCTTCACCACCACTGTCGCTGTCTCTGCATTTCTGTTCCAAAATAAAAGTTGAGAATAGTTCAACTTTTTGTGACAAAGTGCGGCAAGAGAAAAGCTGCAGCCAATCAAAACACAGAGTCAGCTGACATGTAGAAGTATGTTTTAATAAATGAAACACATTTAACAATGGAAGATCAACTTCTCTCGGCTCTCTCTCATCCGTCACTTCTGGATCCAGAAATCTAAGATGGTGACAGTCAAAATGCAAACCCAAGACTTCAAAACAGGAGTCCATAAACCAATGACTGACATCATGGTGGCTATAGTATGTCCAATACTTTGTTAACAGTCTATAATGACAGTATGACAGTATCTGTGTTGCCTCTGCTTTCCTCTGTACAGATTCCCTCTGATGGTCCGGCCCTTCCCACCTCATTAAGGGATCAGTGTCACCAACCTTTATGAGACTGGTTATTCCAAGATGGCTTTCTCTCTTCCTCCTGGAAGAATGATGCCTTTCAGGTATTCAGTTTGGTTTTATTTGGATTTTGATTGTGTTCAGTTTAGCCATGATTTATATTTTTACACCTCAAAGTTTTCTTACAGTCAGTTATTGTTCATGAATTATTCATTTATTTTGAGCCTCCCTTCTTTATTATGCTCTTAAACAAGTCTTGCATAACAAAGATAAATACCCATCACTCCACTCTAAATATATAACCATTTTTGATAGTGTATGGTCTTTTTCTTTTTTTAAAGGTAAAAACATTAAATGCACAACAAAATTGATTAAAGAATTTACAGGAATATTACCTGAAACACATACTCTATCATATTTGATTTATTTTCACCATAATATTATGACAAAATAAAGTACACCATATTTATGTGCTGCTCCAACCCACCAAATGCTTAAATTCTGTTTATTGTCATCATACACAGTAGAGCAATGTACAACGAAATTAGCAATTAGTGTTGTAGAGGCAGTACCGTACAAAGAGTGCAAATAAAAAAACATTTAATAATAATTTAGTGAGTGCACCCAAACCCATTCCAGTTCATTCCTTCTCAGTCCAGTTTATTATTGGTAAAGTCTTTTCCAGGTTAATATACTGTCTATGACATACTGCTAAGGTGCCAAAGCATACTGTAATAATACGGTGCTGGTGAGTGAGGTTGTAATGTCACCACCTGCTGCAGAGCATTCTGGTCAGCAACAGTGCAGTTGCCATACCACACTGTTATGCAGGCTCAGGGTGCTGGACTTAGTGTGCAGTCTCAGGGTGCTGGACTTAGTGTGCAGTCTAAGGGTGCTGGATTTAGTAATAATGCTTTCAACAGTGCAGCAATAAAAGTTAGTGAGGTGTTTTTTGTGATAAGCGGGCCCTTTTCAACCTACTGAAAAAGTAAAGGCATGGAATGATAAACCAGTATGATAAAGGCATTTCCTCCTGGATCTTGGTTGTTTCATCCTGGACAGTGGCTCTGATGCTCATCAGTCCTCAGCCTCCCTCATTGGACTTGGTGTATAGTCTCAGGGTGTGGACTTAGTGTGCAGTCTCAGGATGCTGGACTTAGTGTGCATTCTCAGGGTGCTGGACTTAGTGTGCATTCTCAGGGTGCTGGACTTAGTGCGCAGTCTCAGGGTGCTGGGCTTAGTGCGCAGTCTCAGGGTGCTGGGCTTAGTGGGCAGTCTCAGGGTGCTGGACTTAGTGTGCAGTCTCAGAGTGCTGGGCTTAGTGGGCAGCCTCAGGGTGCTGGGCTTAATGTGCAGTCTCGGGGTGCTGGACTTAATGTACAGTCTCAGGGTGCTGGACTTAATGTACAGTATCAGGGTCCTGGACATAGTGTGCAGTCTCAGGGTGCTGGACTTAGTGTGCAGTCTCAGGGTCCTGGACTTAGTGTGCAGTCTCAGGGTGCTGGGCTTAGTGTGCAGTCTCAGGGTGCTGGATTTGGGATTGAACCCTCCATGCATTGTGAGGAGCTTCCTGGTCTTGATATCAGTGGCCTCTATCTCCTCTTTTGGCCAGCTTATTATACCAGCGCGGTATCTCAGGACTGGCAGGGTGCACGTGTTGATGGCCTGGCCCTTGTTCTTCCCATTCAGCCGACTCTTCAGGAACAGCAGAAATGTTGGGCTGGATAGATGCAGTCATGTTAATACATTATTTTACTTTCTGTGCTGACTTTTTAAAACAGGAAACAGAAACAACATGAATTAGAGACATGAAACTGTTATCTGAGATGATTAACCACAAGAGTTCTGATCAGAGCACATTAACATTTAATAACTTACAGATCATCAAGTACTGAACATTATTCTACCAGACTACAAACTACCAGTTACTCTACAATAAATAAAGCTACACTACATTGAAGCTACAGCAACATGTCAAAAGTGGTTTCCTTACAACTGAAAAGATGGGTCTTTTAATCCCATGCTCTACTAGGGAATATATATACATTTAATTTTGGTCCTCTGCTGCCACCGTCAGGAATCTTACAGTAACAGCAGGCAGGCTCATTTAACTCAGTTAACAATCATGAATGAACAAAATTAAATTTACCTATTAAATGGCTTTTAACTACATCAAACATCATAGTTAAACAATCATATACATATATATATGATACAAATTTACATTTTGGAAAACATTTTTACATCTCATAAAACAAAATGACATTAGCAAAACACTTCTACCAGTCCCGAAACAAATTAACAAATGACACAAACCGGAAATGGAAAGTACCAAACACGTGACATGGAAGTGATAAAATGAGCGATGCCAGTCTGTACCAGCACACCAGTATGTTTACTCAGCTGTTTAATAAACCATACACACATATAAGCATATTTGTGTATGAACTAAGCTAGCTGCTACTGCTAACTGCTAGCTGCTACTGTCATGCTATGTAACGCTGAGTTTTCTTCTTCTCTCAACACTTTCACAACTAATCTCTTACTGACTCTACAGCACCACCTGGTGGCGGAATTTATACATCGCTTAACTCATGAATGAACCAACTGCAACGCAAATTAAACCATTAATGAACTAAATTACTCACAGAAAACCCAACAAGTTTATCTTAGAGAAGCACAGTTTGTGTTCAACATTAACTGTTGTCAGCAGCCCCAGGAGTTTATGAGAAATACATTTGTTTTGTTGTAATTAATCTTTTCTCTGAAAGGGTTAAATAAAACCTACTGTGATCTCTGTCTTTACTTGTGTTAACCAAAACCTCTAATTTTGTATTTTCTGACTAATTTAGTTGATTTAATGGTTTAATTTGCGTTGCAGTTGGTTTATTCATGATTTAAGCGTTGTATTAATTCGGCCACCAGATGGTGCTGTAGAGTCAGAAATTAGTTGTGAAAGTGTCGAGAGAAGAAGAAAACTCAGCTCAATGTTGTACACAGCATGACAGTGCTGGCTCTGAATGGATTGGCCCTCGGGTAAGAAGAATTTAGGGAAAACATGAAATCTTTATTTTATTTGCTGTTAGAAATCATAAAAAAGCCTTAAAACTGTTTAAACCCACTTTCAGATTTGAAAACTAAAAAGGACGATTTTGGCATTTCTTTCCCCATCCAGACCACATTAGATTAACTACTCATAAAATCTGAAAGCAACAGCTGTTCATATGTGTAAGTGGTGAAAAAACAGCTGCTAAATATTATTATTAATGTTTCCTTTAACTTCTCTTCTCCTTCTCCTCTGTCTATAATAGTGACACTGACATTAACCTGACTATTAAAGCTTTACTGTATTTGTTCAGTTTAAAGATAAAATAGACCAAAAAAAAACCCAATACATTTTTTCATCTACTATTATGGATCATACTTTGAAACTTAACACAGTTCAGTGTAAAATGTTTATGTTTCTAGTAAATGTTCAAATAACTCCAAAAACACTGAATCTTTAAAATGAAGACACAGTTTATGTCAAAGGTCAGTGTTGTGGTAGCGTTTATATGCGTGAAAGCAGACTCCAGAGACTTCGTGTAAACTCAACACAGCTACCTTTACTTGTGCTTCTCAACGGATACAACACACTCTTCTTCTATCTCCTAAACCATGTCAAGGCACCTCACAGGCGCCACCTCTTGACCACATGTGATATTGTACTGAACATCTGTACATCCCCCCCTTTTAGCTTGTAAACCTCTTTTCTTTACTTTAAAGATTGAACTGTTTCAAAATAGAATAATTCCAAAATGATAGTTACTCCTATCTTAATCACCAGGTACTCATAGCTGAGCATGTTCAACTTACATTCACTAACATTAGTACCCAACATAACACACATGTTTTTAGGAACAACAAACTGTTAGGTCCATGCATTTTCTTCCTCAAAGACCAGGGAAAACTCTCAGGTCAACTAGAATGTTCACAAATCCAGTCTATCTGGAGGGCGGGAAACTCTTCCCGACCTGGTCACTGTTTCATCTGAATCTGTCTGCCTTGGGACAGTCTCTGTCTCATCAGAGCAGGACAGACCTCTCTCAGGGAGCGCTGTCAGGTGAGCCCTGTTTCTTCTTAAGCTCCCTTGGTCTGTTTCCACAGTGTAAGACCTTGGTGTTGAAGCCGGTCCCTGAACAGTAGCGGTGGTCTGCGCTGTTCTAATCCACACTCTCTGTCCTGGAACCAGCACTGGTAAGTCTTTTGTCCTGTGTCTCAGGTCGAATGACTTTCTCTGCTTCGCTTTTAGTTCTTTGTCTTTTTCCCTGAAAGCTCTGAGGTTTGGCCAGGCTGGTTTCAACGCTTGTGGAGTGGTAGGTACTGTTGATCTTATCCTCCTCCCCATCAGCAGCTGCGCTGGACTCAGCCCGTGAGCCAGTGGTGTAGCTCTGTAAGCCAAAAGTGCTTTCTGAGGGTCTGGACTTTTGTTGAGCAGCTGTTTAACCGTGCGGACAGCTCTCTCTGCTTCCCCGTTGCTCTGGGGATAGCGAGGGCTGCTGGTCGTGTGATTAAAACCATAGTCCTGGGCAAAAGTGGCAAAGTCTGTGGAAGCAAACTGCGGCCCGTTGTCAGTCACCAAGATTTCAGGCACTCCAAATCTTGCAAAGATTACCTTTAGTCGCTCCACAGTCGTAGATGTTGTCAGGGTCCGGAGGTTCGCTACTTCAATGTATCTGGAGTAGTAGTCAACCACCACAATATAATGTCCATTCTTCCACTGAAAGATATCAGCTGCCACTTTTTGCCATGGTCGTGCTGGTAGGGGCGTGGTCATTAAAGGCTCTGTCTTTGTCTGTGAATACTGGCAACAGATTTCACACCTTTCCACCATCTCTTTAATCTGTCTTGTTATCCCTGGCCACCATAGGGATCCTTGTGCCCTTGCCACACACTTAGTCACGCCCTGATGGCCTTCATGCAACCTTTCCATCATTTCCTGCTGCATGCATCCAGGGATCAGAATCCTCGCTCCTTTGAGAAGCAGGCCCTCTGCCATGTGGATGTCGTTCCTCTCTGGCCAGAATGGCAGAAGATGCTCAGGAACGCTTCTCCTGTGAGGGGGCCAGCCTTTTTCAGTCAATGTTTTCAGCTGCCTGCAAACACTGTCTGTGCTCTGAGCTTCTTTGATGTGAGCTAGTTTGCTGTCAGTGGCAGGTAGATGGTGTAGAATGTGGTCAATGTATGCACAGCATTCTTTCTGCAAGCTGCTATTGGCCTCTCTGTCCTCCATTCCCAGGGGGGCTCTTGAGAGAGTGTCAGCAGTGACAAGTTGTTTTCCCGGGACATGTATGATTTTGTAGTTGAACCTCAACAGTCTTAGCCTAAACCTAAGAATTCTTGGGGGTAGATCATCCAAAGACTGAGAGCCAAGCAGCGAGATTAAAGGTTTGTGATCGGTTCTCACTGTGAATTCCAAGCCTAGCAGATATGAGCTGAGTCGCTCACAGGCCCATGTTGCTGCTAGTGCTTCTTTTTCTATCTGCGCGTACTGGACCTCTGTGGGCGTCAGGCTCCGTGATATGTACACAACAGGTCTCCACCTACCATCTGTCTGCCGCTGCAGGAGGACCGCCCCAAGTCCATATGAAGACGCATCTGCCGATACCATTGTTTCTTTCTTGGGACTGTATTGTGCAAGGACTGGAGGAGAACTCAGCTCTTCTTTAATTTTTTCAAAGGCTGTTTTCTGTTGTGCGTCCCATGTCCATGTGCTGTCACTTTTTAACAGGTCACGTAGGGGTTTTGTGAGAGCTGGTAGGCTGGGTGAAAACTTGCCAACATAATTCACCATTCCCATGAACCGGCGGACCTCCTCCACATTGCGAGGTTCTGGCATGTTTTTAATGGCGCTGATTTTGTCTGGATCAGCCTCGATTCCTGATGCGCTTATGTTGTGTCCAAGGAACTTCACTTTTTCCACTGAAAATTCACATTTTTCATTGAGGGTGAGGCCCGCTTTTTCACACCTTTTAAGTACTTCCTGCAGTCTTTCATCATGCTCTTTTTTGTCTTTTCCATAGACTAAGATGTCATCCGCATGGCACAGAGCGCCCTGTGCCCCTGCGATTATTTGGGAGATTCTCAACTGAAAATGTTCAGGCGCAGAAGAAATGCCGAAGGGGAGTCTCTGAAAGCAATATCTTCCGAAGGGAGTAATAAAAGTTGTTAGAGGCTGTGATTCTTTGTGTAGAGGAACTTGCCAGAAACCAGATGTTGCATCTAATTTCGAAAAGACTCTTGCCCCCTCCAGCTGCGCCAGTGTCTCATCAACTGCGGGCAGTATGTGTCTCTCTCTGCACACACTGTCATTAAGTCGGGTAAGGTCCACACAAATGCGGGGTTTCTTATTTGGCTTGGGGACCACCACCATTCCCGCACACCATTCAGTTGGCTCCTCAATTTTTCTTATGACCCCCATTGCTTCCATCCTGTCTAACTCTTCTTTAACTTGTTCTTTCATAGGTAATGGAACTCTGCGCGGAGCCGAGAGAGCATAAGGAACTGCTCCATCTTTCAGTTTTATCTCGTAGCTTCCTTGTAGCTTTCCAAGCCCTGAAAACACTTTTGGGAACATATCTCTGTATTGATGGCTTGTCTCTTGTTTCTCCTCCTGAACTGAGGCTACTTGTTGAACCAGGTTCAACTTTATTAAAGCAGGAAGTCCCATTAGTGGCATCACCAGATTTGTCACCACATATACATCCTGCCTTGTTTCTCTTTTTTCAGTTTTAAGGTGTGCTCCCATGATCCCCAAAACCTTCAATGGACAGTTATCTGGACCTTTAATCTTTTTAGGTGGTGTCCTCAGCCTGCCATCACGTGCTCTCGAGTACATGGAAGATGGAATAGCTGTGACTGAGGCTCCTGAGTCCAGTTTAAATGTTACCTTCTTTCCGTTGAGGCTGATTTCTTTTAACCATTCCTCTTCAATTCCTTCTGTGTTAACTGTCCCCATGAAAGCTATGTCATCATCTGTGTCGCAGTCCACTATAGCTTCCACTCTTTGAGATGATCTGCAGACTGCAGCGAAATGTCCCTTTTTTTTGCATTTTCGACATTCGGCCTCCTTGGCGGGGCACTGTTTCCAGGGGTGTTGTGGCGTTTTTCCACACCTTTTACATTTCTCATTATAGTATGTCTTGTTTACAGTGCTTGGCTTGGACGTAGACTGCTCTGGTCTGCATGGGGGAGCTTGTCTATATTGTGTTCTCCCTCTGTTTGTGTTTATGGCATCCACATTAGCACCTTTAATTTCTGTGTGTGTCCCTCGTAGCAGTTGCTGTTGTTTCTTTATTTCTTCCTGCTGCCTGACCTGAGTTATTGTTTTTGCCAGCGTCAGGTCTGGGTCTAACTGAAGTCTCTCTGACAGCCTGGAGTCTCTTATCCCGACCACTATGCGGTCTCTTATCATTTCCTCCTTTAAGGCACCAAATTTGCAGTGCTCTGCCAGTCTATGCACATCTGTGATAAAGTTCTCTGCAGACTCGCCTTGTTGTTGCTGTCTGCTATTAAACTTAGCACGTTCATAAATGACATTGTGCTTACCCACAAAATGTTCATCAAAGGCTTTTGTCACCTCTGTATAGACTGTCTTCTGTTGGTCGGTTAGTGGTAATGTACTGAGGATATCGTCACTCTTTTCGCCCATTACATACAGTAGGGAGTTGACTTGATAACCGTCATCTTTTCCGGTCAATCCTGAAGCCATCCTGAACCTCTCGAACCGTCTCAACCATTGCGGCCACGAGCTGGGCTCCTCGAAGTTGAAGCTGCCAGGGGGTGCGATGGAGAAAATTTGATCTGTCATCTCCCGCCTTTATCCGGGCTCCGGTGCGGATCCGCTGCTCACCGTGCTCTCTGTAGCCTAGCGTAGCTTAGCCTGCGCGCCGGCCGGGTAAACAATGACGACCTCCGCTGGACTATTTCAGCCTCACTTCACTCAACTACACCTACTTTTTACCCACAGTAGGTTCGCCTTTTTCTGACACCATGTTGTGGTAGCGTTTATATGCGTGAAAGCAGACTCCAGAGACTTCGTGTAAACTCAACACAGCTACCTTTACTTGTGCTTCTCAACGGATACAACACACTCTTCTTCTATCTCCTAAACCATGTCAAGGCACCTCACAGGCGCCACCTCTTGACCACATGTGATATTGTACTGAACATCTGTACAGTCAGCAGGTTCAACAATGGTCCAGTTTTTCTCAGCTCTGCTTACTGAGGGAGTCGATGTTGTACAGACAGTGAAAACATCCAAATATGTTGTTAGCATGTTTTATTTCTTTATTTGCTTTAATTCATTCAGTAATAAAAAGGAAAGGTTAATAAAACAGTTTCAGGTTGTATTTGAGGGAATTTTTCATAATCACAAAATACAAAGAAAACAAAGATAATGAAATATACAGTAGAAAACAAATATAGAAAGTCTGCTTTAAATTCATATTTACTCTTCAATCTCCTCATTTATAATAAAAATGCACTTCAATTCACAAAATCCAAGTTACAAAATGTTTCAAATAAACAAAAATGTCGTGAAATAATTAGGTTTTAAAAGAGAACAAATCAAAAACAACTTAATGAGAAAAAATAAATTCAATATAAGAAAAAGGCAAGAACAAACAACACATATTTAAATGAGATAAAATCAATTCAATGAAAATCAAAACTCAAATAAAATCAAGAAAAACTGATAAAAGTTTTAAAAGATTAAAAGAGATCACTGAGTCAGCAGACCTGATCTCATCATTTGTTGTGCTGTTTCCAAACTGTCAGGTTAAATTTCAGGAAATAAGTTTAAAATAATGAAGAAGACATCTAAACGTTCTCTATTTAATATAATGGTGCAGCCATAAAAACACAGAGTCAGTGTGAACATTGACATTTTAACAATGTAAAGTCAATGTAAATGTGCTCAATAGTTAATTTGCACCTGCAGTCCTGACACGACTAAAACGAGACAAACAGATAAAACACTTCATACATAATAGAGCTGCAATCAATATAAGAGGAAAAGAACAACTGGAGAAAATGTATCACAACTCTTTGTCCTTAAACAATCTTCAACAATCAATACAATCAAACAGGAATAAAACTGAGAGTCAATCTATAAAAACATCATTCATGAGTACATATCATATATAGCTGCTTATATAACTTCATACACAATATATATGTGATACTGTCAGATTAAGAACTAGTTTAAATCATCAACTATTTAATGTAACACAACATGTCAAAGCAACAAGGTGATTTAATATTTCAGATATGAAGCATGAGAAACCAGCAGGTGTAATTGTGACTGTTCATTTGGTGTTGTGTGTGTGTATATATGTGAGATGTATCATTGAATCAGAGTACGTCCACACTGCGTTGCTTCATTTGTAAACACATCTTTTTCTCTGTGTTTCAGCCCTCAGTCCAGACTAAAACTGCATTTTCTCACCCAAAACTGAGCTTTTCTGAGACGTTCTCCAGACTGTTTGAATCTAAAACAGCAGCTTGGTGTTTCAGTGTGTACGAGGAAAGTACACGTTCTTATTCTATACTATACAAGAGAGTCAATCTATTCATCAATAACATAACTCCACTGTAGGGAGATGACATTGTAATTCATAATTAATTTAATTAGATACTAAAACAGTAGTTCATCTTAGAATAAAAGTAAAAACTGAGTAGATGAAAAAAGACTAGTTTGGTAAGTCATGTGATGCAGCTCAGAAGGCAGCCATCTTGAATTTGGTAAATAAGGGACCTCTGTTTCCTGCATTTCTCTGATGATCCACTAGAGGGCAGCTAACATGAGCCTGATTGGATACAATACGTCTGTCAGGTTATCATTGGTCTTTTTGATGATGTAGAGGTCTCTGATAAAAATGGTGTTTTAGGCTTAGTTATCTGATGCAATGATTATTTATTTCATGGACTCTGGAGGAATTTCTCTCCTCTCTCTACTTTAGCCATGTACTCTGCATTTCCTCTCATGTCCATCAGGGCCTGAACTCGTTTCTTCCATCCTGGTCTGCCCTCAGATTTCTCTCCCTCAATAAGCATGTCAATGTACTCTGGAGTGGAGAGAGGATTTTTTCTTTTTCTGAGGACTTCCTTCGTCATTGTCAAGCTTTTGGTTTTTATCTCATTCAGAGCAACAAAAAACCTCTTCATGCCTTTTGTCCCCATGTCCCAAAACATCTGATCAAAGCCTCCATCTTCATCATCTTCATCTGAGCTGTTTGCTGCAGATGATTTGTTGTCTGCAAATAATGCTGAGTTATTGAATTTGAAGTGAACTGGCAGCCCGTCTTTTGTTTTAGGACATGGGACATCTGCTTTATTGATTGCCTCTAGAACTGGTGGAGGTTTACCGTCTGCAAATGTCACCAAAACTCTGATGTTTTCTGCCACATCTTTACCAAAGATTGAAAGCACAGAATTAAACATGTACTTCTGTGTTGGTGTGAGTCGTGGTAATGAAGCTTGAGCTAAAAAACAGACAGCATCAATTTCACTGACACCAGACTGAGCAGTGAAGAGATTACTTAGCTGCTCTGTGATCTCTCTGTCTCTTTCTATTCCTCTCGTATCTCCAAAGCCTGGAGTGTCCACAATAGTCAGAGAGTGCTCGATTTTAAAGCCTTCCTGGTGGTTGATTTTGTACACAGTGACTTCAGAAGTCTGTCTGTGAGCTTGTAATTTTGACTGATCCTCATCAACTAACTTAAACCGGAACGAATCCTTCCATTTGACACCTAAAATATAATTGATTATTCCATTGATCAGAGTGGACTTCCCAGCCCCAGTTGCTCCGAGAACTATGATGGTACGATTAGGTTTAGTGGAGTCTTTCCCAAAACTGAATCGCTTGCACCCAATAACATTGATCCGTTCCTGTTTGAGGGGAATTTTATAAATAGGGAGAGAGTCTGGCTGTGGTTTCAGCAGTGTGCTTTTTTCTTTCACAAGTTCAATGAGCCTATCAAAAGACTTCTGTTTCAATCCATGTTTTGTTGTGCGGACATTCACAGTGATGCTTTCTTTGCTTCTACCAGCTACACCACAGTCACACCTGACCCTGACAGTATATTCTGTGTCTGACTGAAGACCTGAAATGATCCCCTTTTCAGCTCTTGACACTGTTTGGTTCCACTGGAGATCTTCTTCTTTCACCTCTTTCTCTGTTTGGGCGTACTCCACGATGTAACTCAAAATGTGGACATCTTGTCCAATCTCTGCAGGTTTCTCCCAGCTAACTGATATCTCACTGGAGTTTGTTTCAACTTGAGGTTTTCCAGGAGGGCTGCAAGGTAAAGTTTTAATGTGACCACTGACTTCACCAGCTGGTCCAACACCTACTGAGGTCACTGCTCTGCATCTGAACATATACTCTGTGTTAGGAGTCAGACCGCTCACTGTGACTTCTTCAGCTTTTGCTGCTGTTGTTTGTTTCCATCCATCCTCTCCACTGACACAGTACTCAACACAGTAGGAGGTGATGTTCTCTGCTCCAAATCTTGGTGGAGAGATCTTCAGTGTCACACTGTTGTGGGTTACATCACCTGCTGTCACTGTTTCAGGCTTTGAAGGAGGCTCAAAGATCTCATTGTGAGAAAGGATGTCTTTATAAACGTAGATGCTTGAACCTTTCTGTGTCTCATTTGTTAAACCCACTGTCAGGAACTTTATGTTCTTATTCTCTTTGTTGGCTTCTGCAAAATCACTGAACAGCTTTTCTCTGATCCTCATTGCATCTGGTACTTCTTTAGAGGCGTACCATTGTTCCTTCTCTATATCATGACAACATGGATCTTGAGGGTCGTCTGGTTTGGGTTTTTCTTTTAAGTAGTTTGATAAAGCTGAAAGGTACGGTTCAGCACTTCCCAGTGAGGTGAAAACAAAACACACAGCATGTTCTTCACTCAGAGTTTCCTCTTCAAGCTGACCTAGAGATGGGACGATCTTTGTGTTTTTCATCTTGTTGGTGTAAAATTTTAATATGCGGATTTCTCTCTCTTTACAGTCCATCCACTCGTTCAGGCTTGTGTTGTTGAAAGGAGAAGAATGTCTCTTCTTCAGGATCTCTGCCAGCACAGCCTCCTCTTCCCCTCCTCCCCGGATTGATGGAAGTATCTTTGCCAAGTTTTGTTGGAATTCCAGTTTGAACTCAGAGCAAACTTCTTTAAAAGTTTTAAGTTTTTTACCAATCTGTGGGAACTGCTGTGCAGTGGCGGTTCTTATTGTATCTTTGCATCTCATTTCCAGCTCAGTGAAGTCCTCCAGGACACTCTGGCATTCCTGCACTGATCTTATACTTATCTGACGGACGAGTTTAGCAGCAGATGAATCTAAAGTCGCAAGTGGCATCAGCCAGACCTTCATTGGTACAGCATTTTCTCCATTGGTTCCCAGCAGTTGTGGCAGGCTTTGGTAGACTTGTACAGCATCCTGAAAGGTTGTTGGAGTTTTCTTCAGCAAAAAGTCTCCATGAAATTTGCAGGAGAATTTCTCCACCTTTTCAATGTCCTTGTCGTTCATTTTTAGGGCTCCATCCCCTTCTAGTTTAATGAGAGGAATTTTCTTGATCATCACCTTCAAGTTTCCCTGAATATCTTGATGACTTTCTTCATCAGACACCTCACGGTCAAAGACAAAGAAGGCTTGTGC
Source organism: Scomber colias (assembly GCA_021039105.1). NCBI lineage: Eukaryota > Metazoa > Chordata > Actinopteri > Scombriformes > Scombridae > Scomber > Scomber colias. The sequence continues at coordinate 233,304 of JAJDFG010000327.1, forward strand.
CCCATAAAGGATTCCTGTGACTACATGTGTTGCTATTCCTTTATCAAAGACATACGGATGTTTCACATTTCCTCTTCCAAGTTGATTCATTGACAGTTCCTTCATCTTTGTGGTTGCTTGGTAGTTCAGTGTTACTCTGGACTGATTTTTGGATGTTTTACTATCATTCAGGTATTTGGCAGATCCTCCAACCTTTACCAGTCCACCTAAGAAACTTGCCTTCAGTGATGCTTCAACATTTAATGCTGAAGATTTACCTGCAATTGATTCAGATGCAACTATGTCAAAATTGTTGTAGTGCTGAGGTCTTTCTTGTATATCATTTTTCAGATCATTAAGGTCCCACAATGTCATGCCTGCAAAAGAAGCAAAAATCAAGATCAGCTTCCTTTTATGAATGATTGTTCTGCCACTTCTTGCCCCTTATGTGATTATAAAACAGATATATAACAGAAAACTGATCACTGCCGATCACAAATCAGTCCAGGTGATCTAATAATATAAAGCAACAATAATTGTTCATGCCTTACATCTTACTAATACCAGTTTCCATTCATGAACTTCCCTACATTCACAAAATAACAATTTAAAGGTCTCCTTTTCAAACATCCATCTCAGACGATGTGAGTTTCTCATATCCAACAGCTCAACAACACTTAACTTTATGACTGTCACAGTCTGCTCTGCTCCTCCCCTGCTCTGCTGCTCAGCCACACCCCTCATCAGTCTAACAGCCTTCACCTGCTGCTCTCACCTGCTCACCATCTCCAATCAAGCCAGTATATGAGCAGCCTCACTCCACTCACTCTTTGCCAGATTGTCTTTGCTTCCATGCCTGACTCTCCAGTACTTACTCCCGGTTTGCTTACCTGTTATCGACCCGACTTGCCACCGACCACCGCCTCTCGTCTCAGTCCCGGTAAACCCACCAGCCTTCTGTCCCTGACCTCGAGTATTGCCTGTCTGTTTTCTGCTCCTCGTCTGCCTGTGGCTGGTTGGCACTTGGCCGGTTTCTGCTCATCAAGAAACCCACCTGATCAGCTTCACTTCTCCAGCGGGACTTCCATTAGCAGTGAGTTTCCCCCCTTACCTGCCATGCTCACCTGGACCTGGTTCTCTGCTGCCATCCTCTGACCTGCTGTGCTTATTCTGCTGAATAAAGACTGATTCATACAAGTTCCTGGTTCTAGTGTGCTGCTATTGGGTTCACTCCATACCCGTTACAATGACACTAAACAAAAGACAAAAGGTCCTCATTTTCTATTTCTCACAGATCACACACTGGACAAAATCAACTTCTCTCTTCCAAAGCAGTGTACCAACGAAATTCACAGTTTCACTGTTGTGATGCATTATTTCTACATGTGAATGTTTACCAAGGATGAGTGAGTCTTTACGGCAGTCATACAGCATCCCGAGGCTGAAAGGTCGGCCGAGCGCTGCCACCTCCATCGTCCCCATGGCGTCAGCATCCATTGCTCAGTGTGAACTAGAAAACATGGACCACAGCTTGTTAGTTCTTCTTGTTTGTCACCTTGTAATGTGGCTGCAACGCAGATGTACTGCAGAATCTATCAAAACTAAATAAAATAACTATAGACATACACTTATAAGATTATATTATTTGAGATCACAGATGCAGAGTTTTAGGGCTGGCTAAGATTTACAAAACTCCAGAGACTGAGGAATGGTAGGCCTCCCAAATGGAAACACAATGGAAAGAAAATGGAGGGAAGACCCATTGATCAGCTCAATGTGTGTAAACTGAAATCCAGACTAGCTGGCCACGAGGCTGCATTTGTCTCCTGAAACAAAGAAAGATGGACTCGAACCCACACAGGAAACCCAAGGGCACTGCCAATGACATCACCACAGCTTTAAGTACCAACCACACATAGTAAACAACGCTCTTTTCCATTGCAATACTGCCGGAGGAAGCTTTTCCTCTGTGAGCCAGTTTGTTCACCTCAGTGAAATGTCTGTATGGAAAATATTTTACTTTGTCAATTAAAGAGTCAGATAACGTGCATACAGAGACACAGCTCATACTGAACTCTGTCAAAGCTCATATCAGCAAGTAATTACTTGTTATTTCTGGAGCATCTGTTCACATCACCTGGTCAAGTCTAACCAATAGCACAGTGACACACCTTTTTCAGCCTATCATATTGCAGCTGTCGTTATAAATGTCCTCCCTCTCTGCTAAGGTGCTTTTCTTAATGCTGTTTTTGTACGGCCCACCAGCTCCCATCACCTCACAGTCTTCAGATTCCTCAATGCACCACTTCAACTTGATCAGCCCAATCAGTTTCAGCCTCATGATGACTTTGTGATTTGGCCTAAGTTTGATTGATCGAAGCCACCACCAGTGTCTGGACTCCATGAGCTCTATCATGCTGCTGCTCAGGACTTATGTCCTTTGATTCAAAAATTCTTCCTGCAGAGTCCAAGTGCCAAAGACTTTGACAATACCTAATTATTAATATAATCTGCACAATAAACATTATTTTATTTAATTCTCTGGTCTTTCCTGATTGAAATGGTTTATGGTGTTTACTCAGCCTCCCTATGTCTGTTTTCGTTTACACTTAACTTGGCTTGGTGCCGAGTGAGGTCAACCTGACTTAGTAATGTATGAACTACAGGTGTTAATGTCATTGTGTACTGTGAGGTGTATATAAATATAAATCATAAATAAATTTCAGTGTTTCAGACCACAAACAATCCTGTACAATAGTTATTAATAAAGAGTTATTATATGAAGCCATTAACCAGCTCATATGTACAGTGACCTCATGTTTATATAATTACACTACATCTTTATGTACAGTTCTGATGTGGGAGAGGTGGATGTCACTTTATCAGTTTATTAGATTTGGAATTAAACTTCATTGTCCACCAGTTTTTAGCTCTCCAAATCATAAAAGTGAGACAAGAATATGCAACATATACAAGCAGTAACATATTAAACTGATGTGGTAACAAGACACCACTGAGACATTAAAATAACATGAAACAGGAGCTCTGCTTTAGTTTATAATGTTGAACACACCTGGAATAAAATACTTGATAAGATACTTGTGGTACCCTGTAGTGCCTCCCAGAGTCTCACACTGACACTATCCTAATCCATCACATTATTTCTCTTTTTTAATGTGTATATTTTTGTTCCTGACAGTATCAGACATCCTGGTGTTACAGCATTGTATTACTAACCAACACAAAGCAGAAGCCTCACTGGTCACATACCTGCCTGTAATCTTATTGAATGGATCTAATCTGTAATAAATTCTACTTCATCATGCATCACTCTCTCATTTCTTAAATCATTTCATAAACTGAGCCACAAAAAGAACTTTTAACAACGAGCAGCAACAAGTGTTTCTAATGATTTTACTGGAGGTCTTACCTGATTTACGTTTGGTTTGAGTTTCCTGCAGGTTGAAGCTGTTCTTTGTGTTTCTGCAGCTGTACAGTGACGTCCAACAAAGGAGATTCACATCATCAGTTTGGTTATAACAGCAGCAAGAAACTCTCTTTATCTCTCTGAAACGTCTGTGTACTTACAGCAGAAAGGTTTGTGATGCTCTGAGAGCGCTCTGTGCTTTCTATCTTTATATTCTCTCTGAGGGACAAACTCCATCTGATCTTTAATCATTAACAGAAGGAGGTGTGGAGAAGAATCACTCTGATCTCTCAGAAATGGTGTGACCTGTATGACACTGAAGTAAACGTAATGATATATTTTATTTGAAGCACCTCTCATTATACTCAATGACACTTTAAAACAAAGCAACAATATAATACGTCCTCACCCAGACATGTATGCTAACACAACGCTTATATACTCACACTCACAATAAAAGCACATTAATAAAACATCCTGAAAATTAGGAAGTAAAATAATTTTCTCACTATGATGAAGGAGGAAAGGCCAGTCTGAACAGGTGAGTTTAAAATTGAGATTTAAATGAATTAACTGATGTTGAATACTCTGAGGAAGAGCTTTGAAAGACAAGGACCCACCACACTGAAAGCCCTGTCACACACAGTGTGGAGGTCACAGTAAAGGTAGCACAGAGACATTCTGTCTTTCTCTTTGAAACAGTGAAGGCAACCCAAGGTCTGACTCCCTAAACTCACAGAAGGGTAACTGTGTTTCCTTGTTTGTAGAATAATGAACTTACTGAAGATGCATTGAGTCTCACCAGGTGACATCATGCATCAGACGGGTGTATTGATGATAGTTTGATTCTTCTTGGCCAAACTTCAATAAACATGTTCAGTATAAGACATCCTGGGTACCCGAGCACTTTCTCAACTGATGAGTTGACCACTGATGAACAAATTCTACATTACAGGAAGAAAGAAGTTGAAGTTGTTCAGCACAGCAAAGTACTGTATATGGAGGCAATAATTGACAATAAATTAACCTTTGAACCAAATACTGATGTTTGTACCCAAAGCAAAGAGCAGACACAGGCGATAGTAGGTTGCACCAAATAGTGGGTGTTTATTCACCAAAAATACATACAGCGGTACAGCATGGCAGCATGCATGAATGAGACACCTGACCAGCAACCAGGGCAGATGGAAACTGGCGCCTTTTATACCCTATCACCAGTCTACTCTAATTGGAGGCATCCACTCACGGGTTTCTTTTAACAATATGATTTCCCAGCTAACCCCACAAACAATACTATTACCTCACATTGATCCCTACTGCTGTCCTGCTTTTCTGCTATTTACACCCCCCAGAATAAACAAACCCACTACAATAAATATACATATATATATATACACACACACACACACACACACACACACACACACACACCAACTACCAACCCCCCTCTTCCTATCCTCACTTGGTCTCTCCAGGAACCTTTAAATGTGTGTTCGTACCCCTGGGGACTCTTTTGGTTGAACACTCTGGAGGAGACATCAAAAGGACAGGTAGGAATATACAAACAACTTAAACACAGGCCGCAACTTTAACACACTAAAACACTCATTGAAATATTCAAGCACATTCATGTCTTCATTCCCACTGTTTATCAATTATTATACACTGGAGGTGTGCACACAATCTTATCTAATCTAACTCCCTCTCTCCCTCAAATGAAGCAGATTATCCACACCCCCACCTGGCAGAAGACACACAATCACACTTCAATAAATGCTCAATGTGCAAATATGCAATGTGCAAACTGCTAATAAAGTGCAAATATTACAATGAAAGTGCCATGTGCCATTATTAAAGTGCCTAATTAAGTTGTCTGTTTAAAAGTGCTATTAAAACCCAGACCCAGTTGTGCCATATTCCCAAGGCCAAAGCCCTCAGTCTCTTGTAATGAAGGGCTCTTCGTTACAGTAAGACATGAGCTTTAACCCCACAGTATACAGTGAGGGCTATTTGTTAGTCTTATCTTACAGTTGTTAGATATTAACAGAACTGGATCCTTCATGGGTAGAGTTCATATTCATGTATGTGGAAAAAAATGATAAATGAACTATAACCTGTGCAGTTATCTACCATCAGTGCTCTCTGATACTTCATATAATTTGAACTACAGAGCAGTTTTAAATCCATGTTGATCAATTAATAGACTCAACCTCATAATTCAGAAACAAAATCATTAAATATTTTTAATGAAGAACATTTTCTTGACCATCTGTGGCACAGCTGAACAATTATTGATCATCTGGTGTGATTAATGACACATATGGGTTAATATTGCAGAAATACATAAAACAATGGCGACCATTTATGAACCGTTATTGTTACAAAATACGCTAAACAACAAAATAATGATTAACACAGCAGTGAATTAAAGCTCCTAACCCTAACCCACAGTCCAGGATCAGAAAGTCTTTGCTGTTTTCATCATTCAGATATTTTGTAATCTTTGAATCCTTTATTCCAGTTTATTTCCAACCCACACTTCATCATTCATGAGACTCATTCAACCACCTGCTGGTATGAAAGTGTAATAGCAGTCCAGTGAATCTGCTGATCCAAGCTTTGTCTGTGAGTTTTGAATGTCATTTGGTGCCTGTATTTGTGCACATATTAAATTATCTCACTTTTTTGTATTTGTCTAAGTATTAAAATACCTGTAGGACCAAATGACAGGCCTGAGAACACTTTTTCTATCCTGTGAGGCACATTAGGATCAATAACAGTCCTTTACTTCTTTGCTTTGAATCTTTAAAATACAAGAGGACAAAAAAATGTTGACTTGTTGAGTAATTCTACAACTCCACAACATCAGATGTCAATTTCACATTTGAAATGAATTTGCTCTCATTGTGTGGAAGTGGTTGGGTTCTTGTGTTTGGATCATTTTTTATTAACTGATAATTATAAAAGCAAATCTGTCTCAAGTTTCTTTTCTTTTGTTTGCTCTTTCTGCCCTTTAAAACATTTGGGAGATGTTGCTCCACCATCATCTTCCGGAGCATTCATGCTTAACATGGCCCCATTTACAGCTCTTTATTGGACTAAAGTGGCTTCTCAAACATATAAACTACATCTGCTACAACTGTCTGTATTAAAGGTTTCTAACAGGAGCAGCAGAAAGGTTTGGCTGGATAGATGCAGTCATGTTAATACATTATTTTACTTTCTGTGCTGATTTTTTAAAACAGGGAACAGAAACAACATGAATTAGAGACATGAAACTGTTATCTGAGATGATTAAACACAAGAGTACTGATCAGAGCTCATTAACATTTAATAACTTATAGATCATCAAGTACTGAACATTATTCTACCAGACTACAAACTACCAGTTACTCTACATTAAATAAAGCTACACTACATTGAAGCTACAGCAACATGGCAAAAGTGGTTTCCTTACAACTGAAAAGATGCATCATTTAATCCCATGCTCTACTAGGGAACATATATACATTTCATTTTGGTCCTCTGCTGCCACCGTCAGGAATCTTACAGTAACAGCAGGCAGGCAGGCTCATTTAACTCAGTTAACAATCATGAATGAACAACAAATTAAATTCACCTATTAAATGACTTTAACTACACCCAACATCATAGTTAAACAATCATATTTATTTATATATATACTGATTGGGTGATTACAGTGTTTTGGTTGTGAGAAATCACTGTTCTCTCAGCTCCTGTTCCTTCAGTATGGCGTCCTCAGTGAACCACCTCCACACTGGTTTATCTCTCCATAGTTTTAGTTTTATTTAACCATCAGTTTCATACTCATTCTACTCGTACCTCTTGTTTTCTGTGACCTCCTCATTTTCGTACACTTCGGTATTTTATACAGAAGACCCAAAATATGGAAGTTACTACCCTCATATGTTGTGAATTTATCCCCACAACAATTTAAAAGAGCCTTAAAATCACTTTTATTATGAAACCAGTATTGTCCTTTTAGACTAGCTATCTAGTCTGAGTCCAGTGAATGTTTTTTCATATTCATACGGAGGCTAAGTGACTGTAATTGTTTGGTTATTTTACTGTTGGTGTTTGACATTGTTTTCATTGGAGGGCTGTGTTTTTAGTTTATCAGTGATGATGTTCTTTATACCTGCATGAATTACCTGAAATGTAAATGTGTGATTATGGTCGTTGTTTGTCAAGTTGAGTGAAAAGTTAAGGTAAAACATAAGTAATGACATTTAGTGGATGATTCTCTGTTTTTGAACCACTTACACATTTGAACAGCTGTTACACATCAAAGCAAAACTCTTAACACTGTTTAAACTCACTTTCAGATGTGTAAAAACTCAAATCTGGACAACATTAACCACTTAATACACGCTCCTATTTTTTATGTTGTTAGCCTAAATGACATGCCCAAGTTGTGAGCAGCACAGATCCCACATAGTTTGAGACTCAGAGATGTGTCTGGTATCATTGGAAAGGAAACACTCTCAGGATTCTTGTAAAAGTGTCTGTGTGATTCTGTGACTTACTGACAAAGAGTGGCAGAGGTTACAATGATGGGGTTGTTTACTCACCCATAGGTTTGCGTATACAATGACATGTGTACAGACATTCAGGGACCTCTCAGCGAGATATAGACACAATGAGGCCACAGCCACAGGTCTTGGCTTCATGCAGTCCAAATTTGGAGTCAAAAGACCAAAAGACCAGAATTAATTTTTTCAGAATTATTTTTCAACAGGTATGTCCATGCGTTTTCCTCAGGTCCTTTTTGGAGACTCCAAATGGACACTTGGTTACCAAAGCTGTATAACCACAATCAAACACCTATAACTTCACAACCCCTTTGCCTACAATCAAAATCTTGGTCTCTAATGAAAGCTGACACCATATTATTATTATTATTACATATAACCATATTTTTTTTGTTTGGCCATATCTATCTATCTATCTATCTATCTATCTATCTATCTACGCTTGGATTTACGCTTGGAGTTTGTTTATGGACAGCCCAACTAATAGCTTAGTGTCATACACCGTTGGAAACCTCAGACTATTGGCTAAAAGATTATCAACTTCATTTCACCGAATATTTCCATAGGCTGGAACAGCAGTCAATCAAAGCCATGTCGTCATTGTTGTCGGTCACATGTCCTCATTGGCTTTGGAGACATGTACTGCCTCATCCTAAACACCGATTGGCTTGTGTGTGGTGTCGTCAGAAGCAGAAGAGGCTCACGGTCGTAAACATCTAGTCACGTGTACTCTGAGATGGACGCGCAGGTCAGGAAATGACGTAAACGGACTGTATATGGTTTGTTATTTGTGTTATTACGTTACGTGTTGGACTAAATACATGTTGACATATTGAGGAAAGTATTCCGGTTTTATGGAAACGGATTTCATATTTCACAAGAATGGATACTTGGCGAGCTGTACAGAAAGTCCTGAGTCATAAGATGAACGTTGTGGATAAAGGGAAGACTTTGAAGGTATGTAGGCATTATAGCTTTTCTTACTTAGCTCAGGGGCTAGCCGAGCTAATCGCTAATACTATTACGGCTGTCGTGAGTGGTCTTGAATGAATCAGGACAATCTAAGCTTTCCAACGATGTACGACATGAATATATATGTTTAAGGGTTGGTGTTTAAAACATCCAGAAGAACTTGTGGCTACCTCCTAACATCCGTCCCGTTCCGTATACGGAACAGCGTGCGTTAAGTGGTTGACAAATGACACAAACCGGAAGTGGAAAGTACCAAATACGTGACATGGAAATGATAAAATGAGCGATGACAGTCTGTACCAGCACACCAGTATATTTACTCAGCTGTTTAATAAACCATACACACATATAAGCATATTGTGTATGAACTAAGCTAGCTGCTACTGCTAACTGCTAGCTGCAACTGTCATGCTATGTAACGCTGAACGGAGTTTTCTTCTTCTCTCGACACTTTCACAACTAATCTCTTACTGACTCTACAGCACCATCTGCTGGCGGAATTTATACAACGCTTAACTCATGAATAAACCAACTGCAACGCAAATTAAACCATTGATGAACTAAATTACTCACAGAAAACCCCACAACTTTATCTTAGAGAAGCACAGTTTGTGTTCAACATTAACTGTTGTCAGAAGCTCCAGGAGTTTATGAGAAATACATTTGTTTTGTTATGTAATTAATGTTTTCTTTGAAAGGGTTAAATAAAACCTACTGTGATCTCTGTCTTTACTTGTGTTAACCAAAAACCTCTAAGTTTGTAATTTTTGTGAGTAATTTAGTTAATTTAATGGTTTAATTTGCGTTGCAGTTGGTTTATTCATGAGTTAAGCGTTGTATTAATTCCGCCACCAGATGGTGCTGTAGAGTCAGATATTAGTTGTGAAAGTGTCGAGAGAAGAAAAAAACTCATTCAGTGTTGTACACAGTATGACAGTGCTGGCTCTTAAAGAATTGCCCCTCAGGGAAAGTTAGGTAAAACATGAAACCTTTATTTTATTTGCTGTTAGACATCATAAAAAAGCCTTAAAACTGTTTTTGAAAATTAAAAAGGAAGATTTTGCCATTTCTTTCCCCATCCAGACCACATTAGATTAACTACTCATAAAATCTGAAAGCAACAGCTGTTCATATGTGTACGTGGTGCAAAAACAAAGAATCAGCTGCTAAATATTATTATTAATGTTTCCTTTAACTTCTCTTCTCCTTCTCCTCTGTCTATAATAGTGACACTGACATTAACCTGACTATTAAAGCTTTACTGTATTTGTTCAGTTTAAAGATAAAATAGACCCCAAAAAAAGCAATACATTTATTTTCATCTACTATTATGGATCATACTTTGAAACTTAACACAGTTCAGTGTAAAATGTTTATGTTTCTAGTAAATGTTCAAATAACTCCAAAAACACTGAATCTTTAAAATGAAGACACAGTTTATGTCAAAGGTCAGCAGGTTCAACAATGGTCCAGTTTTTCTCAGCTCTGCTTACTGAGGGAGTTGATGTTGTACAGACAGTGAAAACATCCAAATATGTTGTTAACATGTTTTATTTCTTTATTTGTTTTAATTCATTCAGTAATAAAAAGGAAAGGTTAATAAAACAGTTTCAGGTTGTATTTGAGGGAATTTTTCATAATCACAAAATACAAAGAAAACAAAGATAATGAAATATACAGTAGAAAACAAATATAGAAAGTCTGCTTTAAATTCATATTTACTCTTCAATCTCCTCATTTATAATAAAAATGCACTTCAATTCACAAAATCCAAGTTACAAAATGTTTCAAATAAACAAAAAAATCGTAAAATAATTAGGTTTTAAAAGAGAACAAATAACAAACAACTTGATGGGGAAAAAATAAATTCAATATAAGAAAAAGGCAAGAGCAAACAACACATATTTAAATGAGATAAAATCAATTCAATGAAAATTAAAACTCAAATAAAATCAAGAAAAACTGATAAAAGTTTTAAAAGATTAAAAGAGATCACTGAGTCAGCCGACCTGATCTCATCATTTGTTGTGCTGTTTCCAAACTTTCAGGTTAAATTTCAGGAAATAAGTTTAAAATAATGAAGAAGACATCTAAACTTTCTCTATTTAATATAATGGTGCAGCCATAAAAACACAGTCAGTGTGAACATTGATATTTGAACAATGTAAAGTCAATGTAAATGTGCTCAATAGTTAATTTGCACCTGCAGTCCTGACACGACTAAAACGAGACAAACAGATAAAACACTTCATACATAATAGAGCTGCAATCAATATAAGAGGAAAAGAACAACTGGAGAAAATGTATCACAACTCTTTGTCCTTAAACAATCTTCAACAATCAATACAATCAAACAGGAATAAAACTGAGAGTCAATCTATAAAAACATCATTCATGAGTACATATCATATATAGCTGCTTATATAACTTCATGCACAATATATATGTGATACTGTCAGATTAAGAACTAGTTTAAATCATCAACTATTTAATGTAACAGAACATGTCAAAGCAACAAGGTGATTTAATATTTCAGATATGAAGCATGAGAAACCAGCAGGTGTAGTTGTGACTGTTCATCTGGTGTTGTGTGTGTATATATGTGAGATGTATCATTGAATCAGAGTACGTCCACACTGCGTCGCTTCATTTGTAAACACATCTTTTTCTCTGTGTTTCAGCCCTCAGTCCAGACTAAAACTGCATTTTCTCACCCAAAACTGAGCTTTTCTGAGACGTTCTCCAGACTGTTTGAATCTAAAACAGCAGCTTGGTGTTTCAGTGTGTACGAGGAAAGTACACGTTCTTCTTCTATACTAAACAAGAGAGTCAATCTATTCATCAATAGCATAACTCTACTGTAAGGAGATTAAATATTTATATTATTAAGGCACAACAATGATGATTAGGAGATCATTACCTTAAATACATACTGTATAATATCAAATTTCTTATTTTCTCAAGTGGCTTGCTGACCTCATCTTCCTCATCTGTTGCTCATACTTTTCCGCTATTTGTTCTTCTTTCTCTTTCAGGATTCGTTGCATCTCCTCTTCAATCGCTCTTTCTGCCTCTTGGAACATTTTATTGGTGTAATGATTTCCTCCGTTCTTCTCTGTTATATTTCTGATCTTCTTCAGCAGCTCACTGACCTGAGAACGATCCTTCAGCTTATTATTGAACACGTGGTACTGGTTGTTACATTTGGCCACAAGTTCCTGCAGATCTTTCCATTCCTCCAAGAACTCCTCAATAGGTTTCCCTTTGAGCAGGTCACCACCAGTAAAGAGAACCATGCAGTATCTGTTGGCTTCCTCACCAAAGATTTCCTGAATCTTCTCCACTGTCTGTATTTCTTCCTCTGTGAATCTGCCCACCATGATGACAATCAGGAAGATATGAGGTCCAGGAGAAGCATAACTAATGCACTGGCGGATATCTTCAACTGTTTTCTCTTCAGTGTTCCAGGTGTCAAACAGGCCTGGAGTGTCGATAACAGCAACCTTTTGTCCTTCCACCTCACCTTTAGCCTTTTCACAGTAAGTAGTCAGAGATCTAGCAGAAAATTTACATTCAAAGCACTGCCTTCCCAGAATGGTGTTTCCTGAGGCACTTTTACCAACTCCAGTCTTCCCCATCATTACAATCCTGATCTCCTCATTATTGTAGTAGACTGGAGGAGATGTAGACCTGGAGACTGAAAAAAAGGAAAATCAATGCTTTGTATATCATAAAATATGTTTAATTAATCCACATCAGGGATAGATAGCTACTGTTTCTTAGTCGTCAAAGCTTTCTTTATTTTTATGTTTCTTTAAGCATGATCACAGTATCTTGTCACAATGGCCTAAATTATTATTATTGTTTAATGAATTGTTTTAGAACCATACTGGATTATTATGAACCTCTCAGGTGGTCTAGGACAGGTCTACTTTCTGTCCTCAGAGTCTAAACTAGACCTGGAGAAGCAGCGTTCAGTTTTTATTCTCCACATATCTGAAAAAACTCCCAGAAAACTGCAGGTCTGCTTCATCTCAGTTCTTTAATAGCTCACACTGCAATGTAACTTTAATTCTTGTTTTATTTGTCTTATTCCACTTTAGCTTATTTTATATTTAAATATCTCTTTATTTGGCTAATGTTGTTTAATATTGTCTCAATGTCTTTTATGTTATATGCTATATAAAGCACTTTGCTTTGTGGTTGAAATATGCCGTCAAAGTTCGCGACATATTATTTTAATTATTTTAATATTTTTTATTTGATCTTTAATGTTGCCTGAATCATTATTGTTATTTTACTAAAAGACTCATCAACACATAAAACGTATTCTGTGTACAAAGTGTGAGTTTCAGTGTCTGTGATGTTGGAGATAACTGTACACACTGATGCTCCTTCCTCCAGCTGTAAAACACAGTGATTAACTGGATAATATTGAATATTATGTGTGAACTGTTACAAAGTGAGACTAATTATGGCTGAGTTGTGATTCATAACTACAAACTGTTTATTTTAACATAATGGTTGTTGGTTTATTAGTGTAAGATTTTAAATGTGATTAAATATACTGGTAAAAACCTGTGTTCACCTTTTATGTTAAAATAGTCCTTAAAATGAAACACTGATGAAATCTTTAGAATAACTTTATATCATAACTAGGACTGTCAATTGATTAAAATATGTAATCGCATGATTGTCATGAGTTAACTCACGATTAATCGCAATTTAATCACACATTTATTTTATCTGTTTTTTTCTAAACGTAATTCAAATGTATGTATATTATTATTGAAACTATTCAGAACTATTAAATACTGCATGCTCCAAAAATCTGCTGTCGGGTATGATACATGTTAGGAACCAAACACACACACACACACACACACACACACACACACACACAAGCAGAGAAGAATGTAATAAGAGCAAAATACACACACAGTCTGTCTCTGGCTCATATGTTACCGTTATTTAAGGAGAGCATCATCAAGAGTCCAATATGCTGCTACTGTATATAGGTGTGTGCAGCGTGCAGACACTGTGCTAGTTACCACACGCACACGCAGCAGCACACAAACATCAAAACATCACTAATAAAAGGACACAATGTGAATTGAAATGATGTACATCAACATATTAAAAATACATGTCATATTAGTTAGTCATAATATTTATCAGATTTAATTAATTGTAATTTTAATTGTAATTGAAAATGCAGCACAGATTGTTGTTGGTGTTTTTGTAGAGAATGGGTCTCAGAACCTCGTCTGCTTCTGGAGGAAAGACGCTCTGCTTCCACTTAGTGATTTTATCAACAAGAAAATCATCAATGATCTGATCTGTGGTTAAAACATCTGTATGGATCTGTTTATGAATGTGGATGATTCTGAAACACTGGTTATAACTACACACACCTCTACACACTGGTTATAACCACACACACCTCTACACACATCACACTGGTTATAACCACACACACCTCTACACACTGGTTATAACTACACACACCTCTACACACTGGTTATAACTACACACACCTCTACACACATCACACTGGTTAGAACTACACACACCTCTACACACTGGTTAGAACTACACACACCTCTACACACTGGTTAGAACTACACACACCTTTACACACTGGTTTATTAGAAAATGTTCCTATTAGTCATTTTATGTGCAATCGAGCTCTGTGGTCATTTAATTATGAGGATGTGTTGGACAGGACAGCTGTTCTATAACGATAAATGTAGAAATCTTGTCAAGTCTCATCAAGTTTCTCTCATCTAGCTGATATCTCACCTGAGTTTGTTTTGACTTACCTGATGTTTTAATGGGACCACTGACTTCACCAGCTGGTCCAACACCTACTGAGGTCACTGCTCTGCATCTGAACATATACTCTGTGTTAAGAGTCAGACCGCTCACTGTGAGTTCTTCAGCTTTTGCTGCTGTTGTTTGTTTCCATCCATCCTCTCCACTGACACAGTACTCTACACAGTAGGAGGTGATGTTCTCTGCTCCAAATCTTGGTGGAGAGATCTTCAGTGTCACACTGTTGTGGGTTACATCACCTGCTGTCACTGTTTCAGGCTTTGAAGGCGGCTCAAAGTTCTCACTGACAGTAAAGCCGTCTTTATAAACGTAGATGCTTGAACCTTTGTGTGTCTCATTTGTTAAACTCACTGTCAGGAACTTTATGTTCTTATTCTCTTTGTTGGCCTCTGCAAAATCACTGAACAGCTTTGCTTTGATCCTCATTGCATCTGATACTTCTTTAGAGGCGTACCATTGTTCCTTCTCTATGTCATGACAATGTGGCTCTTGAGGGTCGTCTGCTTTGGGTTTTTCTTTTAAGTAGTTTGATAAAGCTGAGAGGTACGGTTCAGCACTTCCCAGTGAGGTGAAAACAAAACACACAGCATGTTCTGCACTCAGAGTTTCCTTGTACAGATGACTCTGAGATGGGACAATCTGGGTGTTTTTCATTTTGTTGGTGAAAGACTGTAAAGTGAAGATTTCTCTCTCTTTACAGTCCATCCACTCGTTCAGGCTTGTGTTGTTGAAAGGAGAAGAATGTCTCTTCTTCAGGATCTCTGCCAGCACAGCCTCCTCTTCCCCTCCTCCCCGGATTGATGGAAGTATCTTTGCCAAGTTTTGTTGGAATTCCAGTTTGTACTCAGAGAAACATTTTTTAAACGTTTTAAGTTTTTTACCAATCTGTGGGAACTGCTGTGCAGTGGTGGTTCTTATTGCATCATTGCATCTCATTTCCAGCTCAGTGAAGTCCTCCAGGACACTCTGGCATTCCTGCACTAATCCTAAACTTATCTGACGGACGAGTTTAGCAGCTGATGAATCTAAATTCACAAGTGGCAGCAGCCAGACCTTCACTGGTACAGCATTTTCTCCATTGGTTCCCAGCAGTTGTGGCAGGCTTTGGTAGACTTCTACAGCATCCTGAAAGGTTGTTGGAGATTTCTTCAGTAAAAAGTCTCCATGGAATTTGCAGGAGAACTTCTCCACCTTTTCAATGTCCTTGTCGTCCATTTGAAGGGAACCTTCCCCCTCTATTGAGAGGCAGGGGATTTTCTGGATCATCACCTTCAAGTTGCCCTGAATATCTTGATGACTTTCTTCATCAGACACCTCACGGTCAAAGACAAAGAAGGCTTGTGCCCCATAAAGGATAGCTGTGACTACATGTGTTGCTATTCCTTTATCAAAGACATTTTGATGCTTGACTTTTCCAAGTTGATTCATTGACAGTTGCTGCATCTTTGTGGTTGCTCGGTAGTTCAGTGTTACTCTGGCCTGATTTTTGGATGTTTTACTATCATTCAGGTATTTGGCAGATCCTCCAACCTCTACTAGTCCACCTAAGAAACTTGCCTTCAGAGATGCTTGAACATTTAATGCTGAAGATTTATCTGCAATTGATTCAGATGCAACTATTTCAAAATTGTTGTAGCACTGAGGTCTTTCTTGTATATCATTTTTCAGGCCGTTAAGGTCCCACAATGTGATTCCTGCAAAAAAAGCAAAAATCAAGATCAGCTTTCTTTTTATGAATGATTGTTCTGCCACTTCATGCCCCTTATGTGATTATAAAACAGATGTATAACAGAGAACTGATCACTGCTGATCACAAATCAGTCCCAGTGATCTAATAATATAAAGCAACAATAATTGTTCATGCCTTACATCTTACTAATACCAGTTTCCATTCATGAACTCCCCTACATTCACAAAATAACAATTTAAAGGTCTCCTTTTCAAACATCCATCTCAGACGATGTGAGTTTCTCATGTCCAACAGCTCAACAACACTAAAATGTATAACACTAAACAAAAGACAAAAGATCTCATTTTCTATTTCTCACAGATCACACACAAAATCAACTTCTATCTTCCAAAGTATGGAGTTTATTCCCTATCTTAATTCAAGAGCATATTAAATGGATTTGAAAAACTCAAAACTCTGCTCTCGCACTCAAATTTGCTCTGCGCATGCTCGCACTGTGTCCTCGCACTCGGTTACAACGCACAGATTTCCTGTGCTCACACTCGAGTTGTTCCTCTCGCACTCAAGTAGTTTGTGCTCGCAGATCTCTGCTCTGCTCTCGGATTTTTTGTGGATCAAAGCTGTCAACCAATAGAAGGCCGGCTAGTATTGACCAATCAGACTGTCCCTGTTTGTAGTTTTGAGAGAAAATATACCAAAATCTGAGCATGAAATCAATAAATACTGCTCTCAAATCCATTTAATATGCTCTTGAATTAAGATAGGGAATAAACTCCATACCAAAGCAGTGTACCAACGAAATTCACTGCCTCGCTGTTGTGATGCATTAAGTATTTGTACATGTGAATGTTTACCAGGGATGAGTGAGTCTTTACGGCAGTCATACAGCATCCCGAGGCTGAAAGGTCGGCCAAGCGCTGCCACCTCCATCGTCCCCATGGCGTCAGCATCCATTGCTCAGTGTGAACTGGAAAACATGGACAACAGCTTGTTAGTTCTTCTTGTTGTTTGTCACCTTGTAATGTGGCTGCAACACAGACGTACTGCAGAATCTATCAACAATAAATAAAATAATAACTATAGACATACACTTATAGGATAAATATTATTTGAGATATCACAGATATACAGAGTTTTAGGACTGCATACTACATCACTCATAATACTGCAGTACTTTTACTTGTAATGGAGTATTTTTACTGTATTGGTACTTTTACCACATTAAGTATCTGAATACTTTTTCCATTGCAGTACTTTGATGTTTGGTGTGTTTTATTATTGAAGTTATTTAGAAGCAGAGGGTTAGGAGCACTGAGCTGTCTGCAGGACTTTGACCTTTGACCCAGTGATGTGACGCAGTTTTTATTTCTTCTTGTTAATATTTGATGTTTTTTATTGATAGTTTGATCTTCAGTGTGGTTGGTGCTCTCTTGAATCTTAATTACAGTGTTTCAATATTGAAGAGCAGCAGTATAATAATAATTAAGTGTAATATTTCCTTATATTAATATTTGCATTTGGTAGCTACAGTAGAGCTTCTGTCTGTTGTGTTCTTCATACTGTGTAATTAATGTCTCTTCTTTTTTCATTTCAGTGTTTCAGACCACAAACAATCCTGTACAATAGTTATTAATAAAGAGTTATTGTATGAAGCCATTAACCAGCTCATATGTACAGTGACCTCATGTTTAAATAATTACACTACATCTTTATGTACAGTTCTGATGTGGGAGAGGTGGATGTCACTTTTTCTGTTTATTAGATTTGGAATTAAACTTCATTGTCCACCAGTTTTTAGCTCTCCAAATCATAAAAGTGAGACAAGAATATGCAACATATACAAGCAGTAACATATTAAACTGATGGTAACAAGACACCACTGAGACATTAAAATAACATGAAGCAGGAGCTCTGCTTTAGTTTATAATGTTGAACACACCTGGAATAAAATACTAGATAAGATACTTGTGGTACCCTGTAGTGCCTCCCAGAGTCTCACACTGACACTATCCTAATCCATCACATTATCTCTCTTTTTTAATGTGTATATTTTTGTTCCTGACAATATCAGACATCCTGGTGTTACATCATTTTATTACTAACCAACACAAAGCAGAAGCCTCACTGGTCACATACCTGCCTGTAACCTTATTGGATGGATCTAATCTGTTATAAATTCTACTTCATCATGCATCACTCTCTCATTTCTTAAATCATTTCATAAACTTAGTCACAAAAAGAACTTTTAACAACTAGCAGCAACAAGTGTTTCTAATGATTTTACTGGAGGTCTTACCTGATTTACGTTTTGGTTTGAGTTTCCTGCAGGTTGAAGCTGTTCTTTGTGTTTCTGCAGCTGTACAGTGACGTCCAACAAAGGAGATTCACATCATCAGTTTGGTTATAACAGCAGCAAGAAACTCTCTTTATCTCTCTGAAACATCAGTGTACTTACAGCAGAAAGGTTTGTGATGCTCTGAGAGCGCTCTGTGCTTTCTATCTTTATATTCTCTCTGAGGGACAAACTCCATCTGATCTTTAATCATTAACAGAAGAAGGTGTGGAGAAGAATCACTCTGATTTCTCAGAAATGGTGTGACCTGTATGACACAGTAAACGTAATGATATATTTTATTTGAAGCACCTCTCATTATACTCAATGACACTTTAAAACTAAGCAACAATATAATACGTCCTCACCCAGACACGTATGCTAACACAACGCTAATATACTCACACTCACAATAAAAGCACATTGATAAAACATCCTGAAAATTAGGAAGTAAAATAATTTTCTCACTATGATGGAGAAGGAAAGGCCAGTCTGAACAGGTGAGTTTAAAGTTGAGATTTAAATGAATTAACTGATGTTGAATACTCTGGGGAAGAGCTTTGAAAGACAAGGACCCACCACACTGAAAGCCCTGTCACACACAGTGTGGAGGTCACAGTAAAGGTAGCACAGAGACATTCTGTCTCTCTCTTTGAAACAGTGAAGGCAACCCAAGGTCTGACTCCCTAAACTCTCAGAAGGGTAACTGTGTTTCCTTGTTTGTAGAATAATGAACTTACTGAAGATGCATTGAGTCTGACCAGGTGACATCATGCATCAGACGTGTGTATTGATGATAGTTTGATTCTCCTTGGCCAAACTTCAATAAACATGTTCAGTATAAGACATCCTGGGTGCCCGAGCACTTTCTCTACTGATGAATTAACCACTGATGAACAAATTCTCCATTACAGGAAGAAAGATCCCATTGTTCTTCCTGCTCTTATTTATGCCCCAACTGTTAAAGATGATGAACACAGCAAAGTATATGGAGGCAATAATTCACAATAAATTAACCTTTGAACCAAATACTGATGTGTGTACCCAAAGGTCCATCAGTGCATGATCTATTATCAGGAGCTTTAATGATGACACCACCTTTATGAAAATCTTTTATTCTTTTATTGGCATGTTTAGGTCACCTCCCTTGAAAAGCAGACTCCTGTTCTATTTATGCTTTCTTTTTCTTGATATCTTCACAAACACAATGTAATGTATTCCTTTTACAGTTTCCTATAGACATCTTGGGAAACACATCATATCATAATTTAATAACATATTCTGTTCTGACTGAAATCTCGTCTTTCAATCTCCAACAAGATGTACAATAAAACTCAATGTAAGACATGAGCTTTAACCCCACAGTATACAGTGAGGGCTATTTGTTAGTCTTATCTTACAGTTGTTAGACATTAACAGAACTGGATCCTTCATGGGTAGAGTTCATATGCATGTATGTGGAAAAAAATGATAAATGAACTATAACCTCTCTGATACTTCATATATTTTGAACTGCAGGGCAGCTTTAAATCCATTTTGATCAATTAATAGACTCAACCTCATAATTCAGAAACAAAATCATTAAATATTTTTGATGAAGAATTAATCAACATTTTCTTGACCATCTGTGGCACAGCTGAACAATTATTGATCACCTGGTGTGATTAATGACACATATGGGTTAATATTGCAGAAATACATAAAACAATGGCGACCATCTATGAACAATCCGTTATTGTTACAAAATACGCTAAACAACAAAATAATGATTAACACAGCAGTGAATTAAAGCACCTAACCCTAACCCACAGTCCAGGATCAGAAAGTCTTTGCTGTTTCCATCATTCAGATGTTTTGTAATCTTTGAATCCTTTATTCCAGTTTATTTCCAATCCACACTTCATCATTCATGAGACTTTTTCAACCACCTGCTGGTATGAAAGTGTAATAGCATTATTAGTAGAGTATTAAAATACCTGCAGGACCAAATGACAGGCCAGAGAACACTTTTTCTATCCTGTGAGGCACATTAGGATCAATAACAGTCCTTTTCTTTTTTGCTTTGAATCTTTAAAATACAAGAGGACAAAAAAAAGTGGTTTCCTTACAACTGAAAAGATGCATCATTTAATCCCATGCTCTACTAGGGAATATATATACATTTAATTTTGGTCCTCTGCTGCCACCGAGAGGAATCTCACAGTAACAGCAGGCAAACTCACAAATTAAATGTACCTATTAAATGGCTTTTAATTAATAAGTAACGACAGAGTAAATAATAAAAATCTCTAAACTATCCAAATAAACATCAGGAGATCAGTTTCATTATAGTTTTCTGACCTTATTCTTTACTGATTGGGTGATTACAGTGTTTTGGTTGTGAGAAATCACTGTTCTCTCAGCTCCTGTTCCTTCAGTATGGCGTCCTCAGTGAACCACCTCCACACTGGTTTATCTCTCCATAGTTTTAGTTTTATTTAACCATCAGTTTCATACTCATTCTACTCGTACCTCTTGTTTTCTGTGACCTCCTCATTTTCGTACATCTCTAAGTCACTTCAGTATTTTTTACAGAAGGCCCAAAATATGTAAGTTACTACCCTCATATTTTGTGAATTTATCCCCACAGCAATTTAAAAAAGCCTTGAAATCACTTTTATTCTGAAACCAGTACTGTCCTTTTAGACTAGCTATCTAGTCTGAGTCCAGTGAATGTTTTTTCATACGGAGGCTAAGTGACTGTAATTCTTTGGTTATTTTACTGTTGGTGTTTGACATTGTTTTCATTGGAGGGCTGTGTTTTTAGTTTATCAATGATGATGTTCTTTATACCTGCAAGAATTCTTGTAATGTAATTGTGTGTTTGTGATCCTTGTTTGTTTGGAGAATGCCACTCTGTAAGCTTCTGGAGGGATTTCGGCAATTCTCCTTTACATTATTCTGTACTCATCATTACAGTGTAGTTTAAATGTAATTTTCCAAACACCACCAGGAATCTCACCTGTATTGAGTAATGCAATTCACTGAACAGCCACATTAAGACAAAGTCAGACTAGTGTCAATTGAAGAATATATCAAAAGTTAAAGCAGGATTTGGAAAAACGTGTTCTTGCATTGATCTTCAGCACACTGAACTACTACAGAGTCTCTACAGGTCTCCCTAAAAAGTCCATCAGACCTCACTGAGACCAAGACAGTGGATCACATCAGTCCAGTTCTCAGATCTTTGACTTCCTGGCTGTCAAAGAATAGACTTTAAAATACTGCTGCTCGTTTATGGCGCACTGAATGGTTTAAGGCCAAAATACATCTCTGATCTGCTGCTACAGTCCTGTTTCCACTAAGGAAGTTCCTGGTAAAGGAAGTCCTCTCACTCGCTCCTCTCAGCTGTTGTGTTTCCATCAGAGTAGGACCCAGATAGGACCCACTCACTGAAAACATATCAAAGTAAACGACAATGAGGAGGAGACATGGAAGGAGCTGAGCTGGTTTCTGGTTTGTGTGTTTGTGTTCATGAAGGTGGACGTTTTCTACTACTGTTCTTCTACTAGGTTTTTAAAACTCTGCTTATTTTGGCGCTTTCTGTTGACGCCACATCCCGCTTTGAGTTTACCCATCAGCAACGATAAACCTCAAGTCCCACCCAGGCGGGGAGTTCCGGTCCTCTGCAATGAGGCCAACGTGGAAGTAAGAACTGCATTCTATCAAAAGGCCACCAGGGGGCGACCGTCTCTATACAAGTCAATGGAGAATTCACCAACTTCTCACTTGATTTCTAACCTCAGTAAACGTTTTCAAAATGTGTTTATGGTCTCAATCGCTAGTTTAAAGCCTTCTTCAATGCAGTATGATGTTCATTTGGGACATTTTGGCCTCCCTGATTTTATATTTGACAATAAAGTCAAAAGTGTTACGTCCATTTATTTTATACAGTCTATGGTCCCACCCAGGAGTTTTTCGGGGCTGAATGGAATATCTACCCCGAGGCAGGGACTCATTTAGCCCCCGTAAAAGTCAGGGAGATTGACCTTAAGGGAAGGTTCCTGCAATGGAGACACGCACTAACGGCCCCGTAAAATGAGTTCCTGCAGTGGAAACGGGGCTAATGTTATGAACCATGCAGACCTCTAGGTGGTCTGGATCAGGTCTGCTTTCTGTCTGCAGGGTCTGAGCCTGGACCTGGACCTGGAGAAGCAGTTAAAGATGGAGTTTTGTGTTGTTTCCTTTGCTGTGACCTCTGACCCCCAGGAGACCCACACACACACACACACACACACACACACACAGTGATCATTAGGATGACAGCGTAACCATTCTGGTGTTAATCCTACAGCGGTTTGATGTCGATCACCACACAAATCCTCACCTCTCAGTTGCTAATTTGACCCTGATTGTTTCAAACCATCTCTGCAGCGTGTGACACGGATTATGTGGCATTCAGGTGACGATGGGATAAACGGACGCTGCTCGATGCTGCTGATCTGCAGGCCGGCTGGAGAGCAGAACAACTGTGTGATTCTGGGCCGTCTGCGGTGACAAAAGCTCTGCTGTTGAAGCTCCAACGACGGGTCAGCTGACAGAGGGAGCGCTTGTTTTAACAACACACACTCCGTCCAAACAGGGTCCTCCATAACTCAAATACAACATAGAGGACAGCCCACACACACACACATACACACACACACACACACGCAAAATGTGGAATAGTTAATGCCAAGACACACTGTTGTACCATTGTGGTTCAGAAACAATGCACAGTCTGTCTTCAACGTGTGTGTGTGTGTGTGTGTGTGTGTGTGTGTGTGTGTATGTATGTGTGTGTGTGTGTGTGTGTGTGACATCTTATTTGATTGACCTGACACTCTGCTCTTCTGCAGTAAAAGTGATTTAACACATAACTCTATAATACAGCCACCACAGACATTACTCAGTTCATTACTCAGAATTGAAGTCCTTTTTTTTCATCTAAATAAAGTTCACTAATAAAGAAATCTTATCTGTTTAAAGTTTGATTTACTAACAAGTATTGCGTGAGCCATCAGTGAGTCACATCGCTGCAGGTTAATGTTTGGTTGAATGTATTTAATCACATTATCTTGCATCTATTTATATCCTTAAGGTTACATCTGTGCTCCATTAGTCTAGCCTACTATATGAAGACTTGGGTTGTTCTTTGTTTGGTCACATGGGAGCCAGCATGAGCAAGGATGTGGAGTTTTCTGACCGTACGTTGTCTTTTATTTCTGCCTTGTTTATGTCATGTCAGAGTCAGTACCTTTACATGATGCAGAAGTGTCATAAGAAGGTTTTATCTCTACGCTGAGTGTGTAATCTCAATTTAACAGACAGTGTGTTTGATTTATGGACTCATGAAAGCTAGGATGTGTATACTGTGTGAATACTAAATTT
>JAJDFG010000327.1:260000-270000 GCA_021039105.1 Scomber colias
CGCTATAGTAACACATGAGATAAAATAAGATATAAAATAAAAGTAATAATTAAAAAATGGACTTCTACATCATATTCCTTTCACCATTTTAGTAAGATGAGTATTATTTTATCTTTATCTTCAAATAACTGCTACAGTTTTTTGGTATATTTTCTCTTTTATTGTCAATGTATGTAAAATCTGAATGAATCTTGTTACTATCCTGATTGTTTGATGCTTTTAAAAGGACCAGTTTGTACAGATTTAGTGGCATAAATAGAAATAAAATATAATATCCATGCTAATAATAATATGCTTTAATTATCACCTGGAAATAAGGAAATGACGGTGTTTTCGTCACCTTAAAGCGAGTCGTTTATACCTACAGAGGGAGCAGGTCCTCTTCCATGTTGCATGTTTCTACAGTAGCCCAGAGCGGACAAACCAAACCAAAGGCCTCTAGAGAAGACCTTTCGTGTTTTTTTTGGGGGGGGGGGGGGTAGTATGTATGCAGTACTGTAATACTGCATACTACATCACTCATAATACTGCAGTACTTTTACTGTAGGCGTTTTCATGCAGGACTTTCTCTTTGGTACATTTAGTAAAATAAGGATCTGAATACAGGAAATGAAATTGAGGTCAGCATGTTTACAAGAAGAGTTCATTTAAAACAAACATGTCAAACATTAACTACTCTACTTTATTACATTCAGAAAGAGTAAACAGCTTCAACTTAATATACACAACTTTGGACACTTTATTTATATTTTTTTCATAAAGGAGTTCAACTACTACTGATCAGAGCACAGTTAGCTTAGCTTAGCATAAAGACTGAAAGCAGAGGGAAACATTGGCCCTGTCCTGACTTCAAGCAACCCTTCAAAAGCTCAGTGAGTAACATGTGATCTGATTTCATAGGAACTGAAATGCCAGTTTGGGGTTTTAGGATGAGTCACATTGTGGAACTAGCATGTTCATCATGTGTGCCTTTGGTGGGAACGTCTTTAACTTATTTATGGATTCAATCAGAAGAATAGATGAGACAAAAAAATCACCAAAAGTACAACAGTTCATTAATCATTAGAGGTGTTGTGAGATGTATTTTTTAAACTTTGGACATTGCCAGACTAGCTGGGTTAGCTACTGCTGCGAGGTGATGCATGATAACTACGACTCTGCGGAGGTCAAGGTTCAATATGAGGAACTACAAGATGAAAGTCTGAAACTGATGAAACCAAAAGTTACCAAGATGAGTTCAAAGTTGCAAAACATCTATTTAACAAGACCTCTGAAAATTCATCATCATTAACCCTTTACATCAGGGGTGTCAAACATGCGGCCCGTGGGCCAGAACCGGCCTGCTGAGGGGTGCAATCTGGCCCACTTTCCTTCCTGTGTTCTTTTCCTTCCTTCCTACCTTCCTTTTCTCCTTTCTTCATTCATTCCTTTCTTCCATCTGTCCTTCCTCCCTACCTTCCTTATTTCCTTTCTTTGTTCCGACCTTCCTTCAATCTGTCCTTCCTCCCTACCTTCCTTATTTCCTTTCTTTGTTCCGACCTTCCTTCCATCTGTCCTTCCTCCCTACCTTCCTTTTTTCCTTTCTTCGTTCCTTCCTTCCTGTTTGTATTTAAAAAACAATAAAAAAGTGAATTACAAAAAAAGACATCATGGAAATAAAGTGTAAATGTTCCCAAGTCTGAAAAACAGGAGATTTTGTTTTTGTGAATTTAACGTAATAATATTAATTTCTCTCAGCGTTACCTTTTTTTATAAGCCGTATGTTTCACCACCTTTTGACCTTTGACCTGTGACATCACGACGTCTGGCTGCGTTTCAGCTCGATTTGACTTCGACTCCTCCCGTCCTCCGAGGTGACTGATCGCGTGAGAGCAGAGGAGAGCAGACCTTCTTCTCCTCCCGCACTCTTTAACACGACGAGCTCCAGACTCAAGGCGAGGTCATTCATTAAACATGACCGTCTAAAAATAAAAAGGCCTCACTCCTCTCTTTTCACCGGAACTGCTCTGTCTTTAATCTGGGCCAGAGCTTCCAGTGGTTTGCGTCGTCGGCACATGAGAGAGAGAGAGATGAGACGACACGAGAGACAAAGAGAAGAGACAGACGGGAGGTTTCACACAGAGAGGGAGAGGAGGTCCTGTCCTTCCTCCCTACCTTCTTTTTTACCTTCCATCTGTCCTTCCTCCCTACCTTCGTTTTTTCCTTCCATCTGTCCTTCCTCCCTACCTTCGTTTTTTTCCTTCCATCTGTCCTTCCTCCCTACCTTCCTTTTTTCCTTCCATCTGTCCTTCCTCCCTACCTTCCTTATTTCCTTTCTTTGTTCCGACCTTCCTTCCATCTGTCCTTCCTCCCTACCTTCCTTTTTTCCTTCCATCTGTCCTTCCTCCCTACCTTCCTTTTTTCCTTCCATCTGTCCTTCCTCCCTACCTTCCTTATTTCCTTTCTTTGTTCCGACCTTCCTTCCATCTGTCCTTCCTCCCTACCTTCCTTTTTTCCTTCCATCTGTCCTTCCTCCCTACCTTCCTTTTTTCCTTCCATCTGTCCTTCCTCCCTACCTTCCTTTTTACCTTCCATCTGTCCTTCCTCCCTACCTTCCTTTTTTCCTTCCATCTGTCCTTCCTCCCTACCTTCCTTTTTTCCTTTCATCTGTCCTTCCTCCCTACCTTCCTTTTTACCTTCCATCTGTCCTTCCTCTCTACCTTCCTTTTTTCCTTCCATCTGTCCTTCCTCCCTACCTTCTTTATTTCCTTTCTTTGTTCCGACCTTCCTTCCATCTGTCCTTCCTCCCTACCTTCCTTTTTTCCTTCCATCTGTCCTTCCTCCCTACCTTCCTTTTTTCCTTTCTTCGTTCCTTCCTTCCTGTCTTCCTTCCATCTGTCCTTCCTCCCTACCTTCCTTTTTTCCTTCCATCTGTCCTTCCTCCCTACCTTCCTTTTTTCCTTTCTTCGTTCCTCCCTACCTTCCTTTTTTCCTTCCATCTGTCCTTCCTCCCTACCTTCCTTATTTCCTTTCTTTGTTCCGACCTTCCTTCCATCTGTCCTTCCTCCCTACCTTCCTTTTTACCTTCCATCTGTCCCTCCTCCCTACCTTCCTTTTTTCCTTCCATCTGTCCTTCCTCCCTACCTTCATTTTTTCCTTTCTTCGTTCCTTCCTTCCTGTCTTCCTTCCATCTGTCCTTCCTTCCTTCCTCCCTACTGTACCTTCCTTTTTTCCCTTTCTTCGTTCCTTCCTTCCTTCCTTCCTTCCTTCCTTTTAGTGGTCCGGCCCACATTAGATCAAGTTGGCACATGAGAGAGAGAGAGAGAGAGAGAGAGAGAGAGAGAGAGAGAGAGAGAGAGAGAGAGAGAGATGAGACGAGATGAGATGAGATGAGACGACGCGAGAGACAAAGAGAAGAGACAGACGGGAGGTTTCACACAGAGAGGGAGAGGAAGGGGGAACATCTAACACTGGATCTGTGTTATCAGGACGGTTTACTGCCCGACCTCTGACCTTCCTGCTGGCGTCTCTATCGAGGAACCTAAAAGTTTAAAGGGTTATATCCATATTTTGGGAAATATGAACGCACAAGAGGTTGAATAAATGTTGACTCAAGACTGAATATATGGGTCAGTGATGAATAAATAAGAGATGAGGAATTCAAAAATACCCTAAAAATAGATTTAAAAGCAGCATCATTTGTTAAAATGTACATTTAGTATATTTGTTGGTTTTCTAGATAAATTCAGACTGAACTCCGCAGCAAGACATCATGGAGGTTACGCCCAGTTCAATATAATCAATATATTAAAAAAAGATCAATAAGAGAGTCAAGGAAGGAAGGAAGGAAGGAAGGAAGGAAGGAAGGAAGGGTGGAAGAGGAAGGAAATGAGGAAAGGAGGAAGGAAGGAAAGAAGGAAAGAAAGAAAGGACAGAAGGAAGGAAGGAAGGAAGGAAGGGACTGAATTCAGACTGAACTCAGCAGCAGCAAGACACCATGGAGGTTACGCCCAGTTCAATATAATCAATATATTAAAAAAAGATCAATAAGAGAGTCAAGGAAGGAAGGAAGGAAGGAAGGGTGGAAGAGGAAGGAAATGAGGAAAGGAGGAAGGAAGGAAAGAAGGAAAGAAGGAAAGAAAGAAAGGACAGAAGGAAGGAAGGAAGGAAGGGACTGAACTCAGCAGCAGCAAGACACCATGGAGGTTACGCCCAGTTCAATATAATCAATATATTAAAAAAAGATCAATAAGAGAGTCAAGGAAGGAAGGAAGGAAGGAAGGGTGGAAGAGGAAGGAAATGAGGAAAGGAGGAAGGAAGGAAAGAAGGAAAGAAAGAAAGGACAGAAGGAAGGAAGGAAGGAAGGAAGGAAGGAAGGAAGGGACTGAATTCAGACTGAACTCAGCGGCAACAAGACACCATGGAGGTTACGCCCAGTTCAATATAATCAATATATTAAAAAAAGATCAATAAGAGAGTCAAGGAAAGAAGGAAGGAAGGAAGGAAGAGGAAGGAAAAGAGGAAAGGAGGAAGGAAGGAAAGAAGGAAAGAAGGAAAGAAAGAAAGGACAGAAGGAAGGAAGGAAGGAAGGAAGGAAGGAAGGAAGGGACTGAATTCAGACTGAACTCAGCAGTAAGACACCATCGAGGTTACGCCCAGTTCAATATAATCAATATATTAAAAAAAGATCAATAAAAGAGTCAAGGAAGGAAGGAAGGAAGGAAGGAAGAGGAAGGAAATGAGGAAAGAAGGAAGGAAGGAAAGAAGGAAAGAAGGAAAGGACAGAAGGAAGGAAGGAAGGAAGGAAGGAAGGAAGGAAGGAAGGAAGGAAGGAAGGAAGGGACTGAATTCAGACTGAACTCCGCAGCAAGACACCATGGAGGTTACGCCCAGTTCAATATAATCAATATATTAAAAAAAAGATCAATAAGAGAGTCAAGGAAGGAAGGAAGGAAGGAAGGGTGGGAAGAGGAAGGAAGGAAGGAAAGAAGGAAAGAAGGAAAGAAAGAAAGGACAGAAGGAAGGAAGGAAGGAAGGAAGGAAGGAAGGGACTGAATTCAGACTGAACTCAGCGGCAGCAAGACACCATGGAGGTTACGCCCAGTTTAATATAATCAATATATTAAAAAAAGATCAATAAGAGAGTCAAGGAAGGAAGGAAGGAAGGAAGGGTGGAAGAGGAAGGAAATGAGGAAGGAAGGAAAGAAGGAAAGAAGGAAAGAAAGAAAGGACAGAAGGAAGGAAGGAAGGACAGAAGGAAGGAAGGAAGGAAGGAAGGACAGAAGGAAGGAAGGAAGGAAGGGACTGAATTCAGACTGAACTCAGCGGCAGAAAGACACCATGGAGGTTACGCCCAGTTCAATATAATCAATATATTAAAAAAAGATCAATAAGAGAGTCAAGGAAGGAAGGAAGGAAGGAAGGGTGGAAGAGGAAGGAAAGGAGGAAGGAAGGAAAGAAGGAAAGAAGGAAAGAAAGAAAGGACAGAAGGAAGGAAGGAAGGAAGGAAGGGTGGAAGAGGAAGGAAATGAGGAAAGAAGGAAAGAAGGAAAGAAGGAAAGAAAGAAAGGACAGAAGGAAGGAAGGAAGGAAGGAAGGAAGGAAGGAAGGAAGAGGAAGGAAATGAGGAAAGGAGGAAGGAAGGAAAGAAGGAAAGAAGGAAAGAAAGGACAGAAGGAAGGAAGGAAGGAAGGGACTGAATTCAGACTGAACTCCGCAGCAAGACACCATGGAGGTTACGCCCAGTTCAATATAATCCATATATTAAAAAAAGATCAATAAGAGAGTCAAGGAAGGAAGGAAGGAAGGAAGGGTGGAAGAGGAAGGAAATGAGGAAGGAAGTTTTCCGTTTCCTTCCTCCCTTCCTTCTTTCCTTCCTTCCTTTCCTCCCTCCTTCCTTCCTTCTGTCATTATTCCCTTCCCTCCTTTCTTCCTTCTTTCCTTCCTTCCCTCCTTCTCTCCTCCCTTCCTTCCTTCCTTCCTTCCTTCCTTCCTTCATTCCTCCTTTCCTTCTGTCCTTCCTTCCTTCCTTCCTTCATTCCTTCCTCCCTCCCTCCTTCATTCCTCCCTTCCTTCCTTCCTTATAAAGTTTTTATGGTTACACCACTTAGCTCTCTCTTCCCACTAGAGAAGAAAACGTCCTCTCACCTCGATGTCAGAGCAGCAACACTTTTTTTAACAGCGCCCCCTAGAGTCTGAGATCTAATGAATGTGTTCTCCTCTAAATGAACACAGGAGGAATGGAAACAGGAATAAAAACCAACCCCCCCCCCCCCCAAAAAAAAGTTTTCAGTTCTTTTTTTTTCCTCTTATCTTTTAATTTTTGGTGAAATCTTGAATCATTTGAACATTTTATTGAAGTGAGAAGCTTAAAGTTAGTTTCCACCACATTTCATATGTTCATCCTGATGTTGATCTACCTTTTTTAAAATTCACTTTTAAATGTCACATATGTCCCCTGCTTTCTCTTCCTCCTGCTCTCAGACTTTCACCTTCCTCCCTTCCTCCTCCTTTAATCCAAATAAAAAGTTCTCTCTCTTTCTTTCTCTCATTCTCTCTTTCTTTCTTTCTTTCTATCCCCTCCCCTCCTCTCCTTCCTTGCCCTTGTAGGTGAGCTGCATGATTGGGCGTGCAGGTTGGAGAGGAGGAGGAGGAGGAGGAGGAAGAGGAGGAGGAGGAGGAGGGAGGGGGGGGTGAGGCTTTTGTAAATCACATGGTTCACATTTTCCAGATCTGTGAGACGCCATTTTAAAAAGGAAAGTTTGGGAATTTGTTGACCTGGGGAGGAGGTGCATGCAGGAGGAGGAGGAGGAGGAAGAAGAGGAAGAGGAGGAGGAAGAAGAAAATAAGAAAAAAAGAGAAGGAGGGAAGGAAAACGAGAAGGAGGAGGAGGAGAGGAGAAAAAAAAGGAGAGAGAGAGAGGAGGGATTTACACAGAGAGAAGTTTGACACGAATGCACAACGGCAGACTGTGTTGGGAATATAATACACAAGCGTGCGGGCCAGTGCGGGATAAGTGAGGCTGGGTTTGGCACGGCTTGACTTTGAAGTTTTTTTTTTTTTTTTTTAATTTTTTTTTGGGAGGATAATCATTAAAGCTCCGGAGCTGATCATTTCCCTCCACCACTGCAGTATCAGCAGCAGCAGCAAGCAGCAAGCAGCAGCAGCTCATGCATGCATGCACCCCGCCTGCACGGACGGAGTTAGAGGCTCCACTTACAGCGGGTCAGCCTGCACGGTGCACGCCGGGGCAGGGAGCCTCTCTGGCGGGGAACTCCAGCGCGGAGAGTCGGTGACACACACGGAGCTTTTTTTTTTTTTCTCTCTCTCTCTTCTCCTGCTCCTCTCTTTCCATAGTTCAACCCAGGACTCCTGCATTTTTTATTTAACCTGATTTAAGGTTCTTTTTTTCATTTCTCGTCCTTTGACACTTAGTTTGGAGGTTTGTTTGGCTCGCTTTTTTTTGGGGAACTTGGTGTCGTCGTGGAAGGATTTTAACTATCGGAATAATCAATACAATATATAACAACCCCTTCCTCTCGTCCTGTGTGAGGAGTATATGTGGCTGATAAAGAAGTAGCACCACCACCATGCCCGTCAGAAAGAAAGGTAAGCCGCTTTCACCTTTCACACATTCAACCAAGTAGCACGCTCATAGCTGCAGGTGTTACGGTTTATCTGGTGACCGTGTTATCTGGTGACTCCACTAACAATTACTTTATGGTTTAATTACTTTTCATCCATGTTTTCAATACCGAAAGTATCTCAACCATTTATGTGAAGTTCAATTGTGTTCAGGAGAGTCGTTCACATCTCGTAACGTATCCTAAAATGTGAGAGAGTCACCAGTTAACATGGTGACCAGTTACAGCGTAACACCGGTTAGCCTGCTGGAGGCTCTGCGGGAGGAAAGTCCAAACATACAGCCTGCAAACGGATAAATAAAACATTTAAACAAACACGGACACACGCTAACATGGGTATAACTCGACTGGGACAAAGCCCACAAGGCGCATTCTTCGGCCTCACCGAGCCGTGCCGTGCCGTGCCAAGGCAGGGAAAGTGAGTTAAAGTGAGAGGAGAGAGGGGATAGCCGGTTAGCCACTGCAGCTGTTACGGTTTAACTGGTGGTCGTGTTTTCTGGTGACTACTAACAATTACTTTATAGTTTAATCACTTTTCACTTTGCGTTTTTAATATCTAAAGTATCTGAACCCTGTATGTGAGTTCAGGTGTGTTCAGGAGACTCATTCACCTCTCGTGACGTATCCTAAAATGTTAGAGAGTCACCAGATAACACGGTGACCAGTTAGAGTGTAACACCGCTGCTGCTGCTGCTAACCCAAGTTGTATATGGGGCACCTTGTCTGCAGACAACTAAAAATAAACTCTAATATTAATAAAATATTTACAGGCTGTCCGGCAGCTGCACTAAAGCAGGTTAACTGTAAAGATTTAAGAGACATTATTGTTGTTATTATTAGTACATGCTGCTGCCTTTAATACACTTTTATTACTTTTTTATATAAATATATAGTCATAAAATGTGTCAGTTGTGCCAAACAGTGAGTTAAAGGCAACCTAATTATACTCTGCAGGAAGTTATATCCTTTAAAGCTGCAGCTAAATACTGCTGCAAAGATTCCCTCCACACATGTTTTAATATGTATATTACATGTAAGAATTCCCATTTAAAAATATATAATTACCTCCAGTTATACATCCTTTAAAGTTGCACCTATATACTGTTTTATATGTGTATACCATTTAGAAACTCTATATCTAATACTTTTAGTCAATGAAAGGTATACTTATCTTATTTAATTCCTTAAAATTACATCTACTTTTCTCTGTCTCTGATTTAAATGCAATAATCTATATGCAATGTAATAATCCAGTTATACTCTGTAGGAAGTTATTTGTCCTTTTAAAGCTGCAGCTAAAGCCTGCTGTAGAGATTCCCTCATACATGTTTTAATATATATGTAATATTGAAAAACACACAAATTTACGTCTATTCCCCCTTTTAAAAAGTATAATTACCTTATTAAATGCCTCATTAAAATGCGACAATCTAATATCCTGTAATCCAGTTATACTCTGTAGGAAGTTATATTTCCTTTAAAGTTGCACCTAGATACTGTATGATATGTGTATAACTCAATATTTAATACTTTTAGTCAATGAAATGTATAATTATCTTATTTAATTCCTTGAAATGTCATTGACTCCTTCTAATTAAAATGCATAAATCTGCTAATATTGTAGTTGTATTAAGGTTTCCTGTAATGCAGTTATACTCTATAGGAAGTAAAGTTGCACCTAGATACTGTTTTATATGTTTATAACATTTAAAGACTCTATATTTAGTGCTTTTAGTCAATGAAATGTATAATTATCTTATTTAATTCTTTGAAATGTCATTGACTCCTTCTAATTAAAATGTATAAATCTATAAATCTGCTAATATTGTAGATTTATTTAAAGTTTTGCTGTAATCTGATTTTATTCTGTAGGAAGTTATAAATCCTTTAAAGCTTTAAAGATTCCCTCCACACATTTACACACTCAGTTAACCCTTTATAGGACACTCATAGGAAGGAAGGAAGGGAGGGAGGAAGGGAGGAAGGAAGGGCAGGATGGAAGGTAGGGGGGAGGAAAGAAAGAGAGAAGGAAGGAGGGAGGGAGGAAGGAAGAAGAAAGGGGGATGGAGGAAGGAAAGAAGGAAGGGAGGAGAGAAGGAGGGAGGGAGGAAGAACAGATGGAAGGAAGGGAGGAGAGAAGGAGGGAGGGAGGAAGAACAGATGGAAGGAAGGAAAGGAAGGAAGGGAGGAGAGAAGGAGGGAGGGAGGAAGAACAGATGGAAGGAAAGAAGGAAGGGAGGAGAGAAGGAGGAAGGAAAGGAAGGAAGGAAGGATGGAGGAAGGAAAGAAGGAAGGGAGGAGAGAAGGAAGGAGGGAGGAAGGACAGATGGAAGGAAGGAAGGAAGGAAGGACGGAGGAAATAAGGAACGAGGGAGGAA
>JAJDFG010000328.1:0-27500 GCA_021039105.1 Scomber colias
ATGCCGAATTATGGGGCCAGAACACCCTCCAGATTCTGGAGGACCACTATGAGGGCACGTTGGACTCCATCCTGCGGCAAATCTCATCGAAGCCTCTTCCGGATTGGAAAGAGGCCTTCCAGGTTGCCACAAAATGGGCCCAGAGGAACCTGCCCCGCATAAAGAAAGAGGTCCTTGACCGTGCGGAGGCAATGATTGTAGCTTGCGTGGAGGAAAACATACAGCCGGAGGAACCACAATTGGCTTCACCACCTCCACAGACAACAAAACCCAAACCAAAACAACAATCAAAACAAGCTTCATCCACTCAAATACAGAGGAGGGATGTAAGCACACTGACCACAGTAGGCCCTCAGGAGACTCCTACTCCTGCTTCGATCCCTATTCCCCAGTCCAAACCCCAGATCAGACCTGTTTCTAGGGCACAAGACCCAGAACCAAGCCTGACACCCGTCCAGCCAAGCCGGCTAGCACTCCCGAGGGACAGTCCTTCCTCAGGAAGTGTGGGTGCAGTGCTCGAAGAAGCCTCATTCCGGGGGGGCGTTTCTCCTAGAGAAGCCCATGAGAAGGTGTTACAAGACCTATCAGCTCGTATGGAGAAAAGAAGGAAGACTAGGGCTACATTTAAATTAGGAAGGGCGGACCTAATCTAAACCTGACAACCTTATACCTACCTCTAATCCGGGGATACTTACCTTGTCCTAATCCATGGGGGGTAAAAAAGAAGGGAATTGGATAACCTAATTAGACTTACCTCTAATCCGGGGATACTTACCTCATCCTAACCTGGGGAGAAAAAAGAGAAAGAAAACCTGTGGGAGAAAAGAAAGGAAAAAATTAAATTAAATCAATAAATAAACATAACATGGTTGACACACAACCTGAATTTAGATGGGGGGGCTGGCCACCCAGGTGCTGAGGACCGTGCACGTGCCTGGGACCAGCCCGTTGGGTGTAAGTGTCCCAGGACCCCTTTTTCCTCTAACCTAACCAGCCAGCGCCCAGGGCCTGGAATGGTCAGTCCTCCGGTTTCATACCAAGCTAATCTAGCTCACAGTTTCCTATCCCAAGCCTAGCCCTAATTCTAACCCTAAACCTAACCTCAGTCCTGCCCTACGTCTAATCCTAATCCCACGCCTAAAACCTAACCCTAACCCTAATTTGAATTCCAATCTGATGCCTAAACCTAACCCTAACCCTAATTTGAATTCCAATCTGATGCCTAAACCTAACCCTAACCCTAATTTGGATAATTGTTTTAAGCCCAACCTGGAGTCTAACCCTAAACCTAACCTGAGTAAAACCTACGCCTAATCCTAACCCTAACCCTGGAATTTAACCCTAAACCTAACCCTAGAAATAACCCTACTGAAAAATAACCCTAATTGGCTGTAACTCTAAAAATAAATAAATACATAAATAATAAAAAAATCCATAATAATAAATTAGAGTAAGATTACTCACCTCTTTATTTAATTAATTTAATTTTGTTCCGTGACAGCTCCAGCCAGAGTCTGTATTCAGAGGAGAAGCACGGCTGTCCCTCTGAAAGATTTCGTGACCGAAAATTTTCGGAGAAGCCACAGTATAAAAGGAGGAGAAGCACGGCTGTCCCTCACTTTTGAGCTGGCTGTTGAAGAGAGAGCATCTCTCAACTTTACATTGACTCCATTCATTTGTATTGAAATATTTACGTGTGCTTCCGCTTGAAAAAGACCGTGCAAGGTCGAAACGTCGCGGCGTAGAGCACACCATAGATTTATTTTATTTTATTCAAATTAAAATTAAAAACACGAAAAAAAATATAAAAAATTAAAAAACAAAGAAAAAAATTAAAAACACGGAAAACAGAAAGAACTAAAAAAAACAAGCAGTTTTTACTTTAAAACAAATTCATTTTATAAAGATTTTTTTTAAAAAAAGAACATTTAATTCAATTTCATTTGAAGAGGCATTTTTTGGTTAAAATAGAAGAGGCATTTTTTCATTATTAGAGGCATTTTTTTATTTTTTTATTAGAGGCATTTTTTTATTAGAGGCATTTTTTCATTAAAAACAGGAAAACATGACGATGGATACGGACGGGGAATGGACGTATGTCTACCGTAAAAAACGGCACCAGTACCCCCCATATGGATATTGGCGGGGGGGACGAGATCCTCGCTGGGACAGGGACCGTGCACCGTACCCCCCCTACTTGAGGGGGAGGGCCCAGTGTGTGCCGGTACCCGGTTCCCGGGTCCGAGTTCCTCCTGCTCCATCCAGGGGAGCTTCAGGTCGCCAAGTCCAGCAGACACGGAGACTGGACACGCCCACTGATCCAGCCTTCGGGCAGATGGTGCGGCTGTTCTACAAAGGGATCAAAATGGTACACCACCTGGACAACGTGACCCCAAGAGAGGGGCTCCCACAACCTAGGATGGTCACACGTACCATTTCTAATTTGGCTACCCTCATCCAACCGGCTTCCCCCACCTCAGGCACCCTGGACAGGATCGGGGATAATGCCGAATTATGGGGCCAGAACACCCTCCAGATTCTGGAGGACCACTATGAGGGCACGTTGGACTCCATCCTGCGGCAAATCTCATCGAAGCCTCTTCCGGATTGGAAAGAGGCCTTCCAGGTTGCCACAAAATGGGCCCAGAGGAACCTGCCCCGCATAAAGAAAGAGGTCCTTGACCGTGCGGAGGCAATGATTGTAGCTTGCGTGGAGGAAAACATACAGCCGGAGGAACCACAATTGGCTTCACCACCTCCACAGACAACAAAACCCAAACCAAAACAACAATCAAAACAAGCTTCATCCACTCAAATACAGAGGAGGGATGTAAGCACACTGACCACAGTAGGCCCTCAGGAGACTCCTACTCCTGCTTCGATCCCTATTCCCCAGTCCAAACCCCAGATCAGACCTGTTTCTAGGGCACAAGACCCAGAACCAAGCCTGACACCCGTCCAGCCAAGCCGGCTAGCACTCCCGAGGGACAGTCCTTCCTCAGGAAGTGTGGGTGCAGTGCTCGAAGAAGCCTCATTCCGGGGGGGCGTTTCTCCTAGAGAAGCCCATGAGAAGGTGTTACAAGACCTATCAGCTCGTATGGAGAAAAGAAGGAAGACTAGGGCTACATTTAAATTAGGAAGGGCGGACCTAATCTAAACCTGACAACCTTATACCTACCTCTAATCCGGGGATACTTACCTTGTCCTAATCCATGGGGGGTAAAAAAGAAGGGAATTGGATAACCTAATTAGACTTACCTCTAATCCGGGGATACTTACCTCATCCTAACCTGGGGAGAAAAAAGAGAAAGAAAACCTGTGGGAGAAAAGAAAGGAAAAAATTAAATTAAATCAATAAATAAACATAACATGGTTGACACACAACCTGAATTTAGATGGGGGGGCTGGCCACCCAGGTGCTGAGGACCGTGCACGTGCCTGGGACCAGCCCGTTGGGTGTAAGTGTCCCAGGACCCCTTTTTCCTCTAACCTAACCAGCCAGCGCCCAGGGCCTGGAATGGTCAGTCCTCCGGTTTCATACCAAGCTAATCTAGCTCACAGTTTCCTATCCCAAGCCTAGCCCTAATTCTAACCCTAAACCTAACCTCAGTCCTGCCCTACGTCTAATCCTAATCCCACGCCTAAAACCTAACCCTAACCCTAATTTGAATTCCAATCTGATGCCTAAACCTAACCCTAACCCTAATTTGAATTCCAATCTGATGCCTAAACCTAACCCTAACCCTAATTTGGATAATTGTTTTAAGCCCAACCTGGAGTCTAACCCTAAACCTAACCTGAGTAAAACCTACGCCTAATCCTAACCCTAACCCTGGAATTTAACCCTAAACCTAACCCTAGAAATAACCCTACTGAAAAATAACCCTAATTGGCTGTAACTCTAAAAATAAATAAATACATAAATAATAAAAAAATCCATAATAATAAATTAGAGTAAGATTACTCACCTCTTTATTTAATTAATTTAATTTTGTTCCGTGACAGCTCCAGCCAGAGTCTGTATTCAGAGGAGAAGCACGGCTGTCCCTCTGAAAGATTTCGTGACCGAAAATTTTCGGAGAAGCCACAGTATAAAAGGAGGAGAAGCACGGCTGTCCCTCACTTTTGAGCTGGCTGTTGAAGAGAGAGCATCTCTCAACTTTACATTGACTCCATTCATTTGTATTGAAATATTTACGTGTGCTTCCGCTTGAAAAAGACCGTGCAAGGTCGAAACGTCGCGGCGTAGAGCACACCATAGATTTATTTTATTTTATTCAAATTAAAATTAAAAACACGAAAAAAAATATAAAAAATTAAAAAACAAAGAAAAAAATTAAAAACACGGAAAACAGAAAGAACTAAAAAAAACAAGCAGTTTTTACTTTAAAACAAATTCATTTTATAAAGATTTTTTTTAAAAAAAGAACATTTAATTCAATTTCATTTGAAGAGGCATTTTTTGGTTAAAATAGAAGAGGCATTTTTTCATTATTAGAGGCATTTTTTTATTTTTTTATTAGAGGCATTTTTTTATTAGAGGCATTTTTTCATTAAAAACAGGAAAACATGACGATGGATACGGACGGGGAATGGACGTATGTCTACCGTAAAAAACGGCACCAGTACCCCCCATATGGATATTGGCGGGGGGGACGAGATCCTCGCTGGGACAGGGACCGTGCACCGTACCCCCCCTACTTGAGGGGGAGGGCCCAGTGTGTGCCGGTACCCGGTTCCCGGGTCCGAGTTCCTCCTGCTCCATCCAGGGGAGCTTCAGGTCGCCAAGTCCAGCAGACACGGAGACTGGACACGCCCACTGATCCAGCCTTCGGGCAGATGGTGCGGCTGTTCTACAAAGGGATCAAAATGGTACACCACCTGGACAACGTGACCCCAAGAGAGGGGCTCCCACAACCTAGGATGGTCACACGTACCATTTCTAATTTGGCTACCCTCATCCAACCGGCTTCCCCCACCTCAGGCACCCTGGACAGGATCGGGGATAATGCCGAATTATGGGGCCAGAACACCCTCCAGATTCTGGAGGACCACTATGAGGGCACGTTGGACTCCATCCTGCGGCAAATCTCATCGAAGCCTCTTCCGGATTGGAAAGAGGCCTTCCAGGTTGCCACAAAATGGGCCCAGAGGAACCTGCCCCGCATAAAGAAAGAGGTCCTTGACCGTGCGGAGGCAATGATTGTAGCTTGCGTGGAGGAAAACATACAGCCGGAGGAACCACAATTGGCTTCACCACCTCCACAGACAACAAAACCCAAACCAAAACAACAATCAAAACAAGCTTCATCCACTCAAATACAGAGGAGGGATGTAAGCACACTGACCACAGTAGGCCCTCAGGAGACTCCTACTCCTGCTTCGATCCCTATTCCCCAGTCCAAACCCCAGATCAGACCTGTTTCTAGGGCACAAGACCCAGAACCAAGCCTGACACCCGTCCAGCCAAGCCGGCTAGCACTCCCGAGGGACAGTCCTTCCTCAGGAAGTGTGGGTGCAGTGCTCGAAGAAGCCTCATTCCGGGGGGGCGTTTCTCCTAGAGAAGCCCATGAGAAGGTGTTACAAGACCTATCAGCTCGTATGGAGAAAAGAAGGAAGACTAGGGCTACATTTAAATTAGGAAGGGCGGACCTAATCTAAACCTGACAACCTTATACCTACCTCTAATCCGGGGATACTTACCTTGTCCTAATCCATGGGGGGTAAAAAAGAAGGGAATTGGATAACCTAATTAGACTTACCTCTAATCCGGGGATACTTACCTCATCCTAACCTGGGGAGAAAAAAGAGAAAGAAAACCTGTGGGAGAAAAGAAAGGAAAAAATTAAATTAAATCAATAAATAAACATAACATGGTTGACACACAACCTGAATTTAGATGGGGGGGCTGGCCACCCAGGTGCTGAGGACCGTGCACGTGCCTGGGACCAGCCCGTTGGGTGTAAGTGTCCCAGGACCCCTTTTTCCTCTAACCTAACCAGCCAGCGCCCAGGGCCTGGAATGGTCAGTCCTCCGGTTTCATACCAAGCTAATCTAGCTCACAGTTTCCTATCCCAAGCCTAGCCCTAATTCTAACCCTAAACCTAACCTCAGTCCTGCCCTACGTCTAATCCTAATCCCACGCCTAAAACCTAACCCTAACCCTAATTTGAATTCCAATCTGATGCCTAAACCTAACCCTAACCCTAATTTGAATTCCAATCTGATGCCTAAACCTAACCCTAACCCTAATTTGGATAATTGTTTTAAGCCCAACCTGGAGTCTAACCCTAAACCTAACCTGAGTAAAACCTACGCCTAATCCTAACCCTAACCCTGGAATTTAACCCTAAACCTAACCCTAGAAATAACCCTACTGAAAAATAACCCTAATTGGCTGTAACTCTAAAAATAAATAAATACATAAATAATAAAAAAATCCATAATAATAAATTAGAGTAAGATTACTCACCTCTTTATTTAATTAATTTAATTTTGTTCCGTGACAGCTCCAGCCAGAGTCTGTATTCAGAGGAGAAGCACGGCTGTCCCTCTGAAAGATTTCGTGACCGAAAATTTTCGGAGAAGCCACAGTATAAAAGGAGGAGAAGCACGGCTGTCCCTCACTTTTGAGCTGGCTGTTGAAGAGAGAGCATCTCTCAACTTTACATTGACTCCATTCATTTGTATTGAAATATTTACGTGTGCTTCCGCTTGAAAAAGACCGTGCAAGGTCGAAACGTCGCGGCGTAGAGCACACCATAGATTTATTTTATTTTATTCAAATTAAAATTAAAAACACGAAAAAAAATATAAAAAATTAAAAAACAAAGAAAAAAATTAAAAACACGGAAAACAGAAAGAACTAAAAAAAACAAGCAGTTTTTACTTTAAAACAAATTCATTTTATAAAGATTTTTTTTAAAAAAAGAACATTTAATTCAATTTCATTTGAAGAGGCATTTTTTGGTTAAAATAGAAGAGGCATTTTTTCATTATTAGAGGCATTTTTTTATTTTTTTATTAGAGGCATTTTTTTATTAGAGGCATTTTTTCATTAAAAACAGGAAAACATGACGATGGATACGGACGGGGAATGGACGTATGTCTACCGTAAAAAACGGCACCAGTACCCCCCATATGGATATTGGCGGGGGGGACGAGATCCTCGCTGGGACAGGGACCGTGCACCGTACCCCCCCTACTTGAGGGGGAGGGCCCAGTGTGTGCCGGTACCCGGTTCCCGGGTCCGAGTTCCTCCTGCTCCATCCAGGGGAGCTTCAGGTCGCCAAGTCCAGCAGACACGGAGACTGGACACGCCCACTGATCCAGCCTTCGGGCAGATGGTGCGGCTGTTCTACAAAGGGATCAAAATGGTACACCACCTGGACAACGTGACCCCAAGAGAGGGGCTCCCACAACCTAGGATGGTCACACGTACCATTTCTAATTTGGCTACCCTCATCCAACCGGCTTCCCCCACCTCAGGCACCCTGGACAGGATCGGGGATAATGCCGAATTATGGGGCCAGAACACCCTCCAGATTCTGGAGGACCACTATGAGGGCACGTTGGACTCCATCCTGCGGCAAATCTCATCGAAGCCTCTTCCGGATTGGAAAGAGGCCTTCCAGGTTGCCACAAAATGGGCCCAGAGGAACCTGCCCCGCATAAAGAAAGAGGTCCTTGACCGTGCGGAGGCAATGATTGTAGCTTGCGTGGAGGAAAACATACAGCCGGAGGAACCACAATTGGCTTCACCACCTCCACAGACAACAAAACCCAAACCAAAACAACAATCAAAACAAGCTTCATCCACTCAAATACAGAGGAGGGATGTAAGCACACTGACCACAGTAGGCCCTCAGGAGACTCCTACTCCTGCTTCGATCCCTATTCCCCAGTCCAAACCCCAGATCAGACCTGTTTCTAGGGCACAAGACCCAGAACCAAGCCTGACACCCGTCCAGCCAAGCCGGCTAGCACTCCCGAGGGACAGTCCTTCCTCAGGAAGTGTGGGTGCAGTGCTCGAAGAAGCCTCATTCCGGGGGGGCGTTTCTCCTAGAGAAGCCCATGAGAAGGTGTTACAAGACCTATCAGCTCGTATGGAGAAAAGAAGGAAGACTAGGGCTACATTTAAATTAGGAAGGGCGGACCTAATCTAAACCTGACAACCTTATACCTACCTCTAATCCGGGGATACTTACCTTGTCCTAATCCATGGGGGGTAAAAAAGAAGGGAATTGGATAACCTAATTAGACTTACCTCTAATCCGGGGATACTTACCTCATCCTAACCTGGGGAGAAAAAAGAGAAAGAAAACCTGTGGGAGAAAAGAAAGGAAAAAATTAAATTAAATCAATAAATAAACATAACATGGTTGACACACAACCTGAATTTAGATGGGGGGGCTGGCCACCCAGGTGCTGAGGACCGTGCACGTGCCTGGGACCAGCCCGTTGGGTGTAAGTGTCCCAGGACCCCTTTTTCCTCTAACCTAACCAGCCAGCGCCCAGGGCCTGGAATGGTCAGTCCTCCGGTTTCATACCAAGCTAATCTAGCTCACAGTTTCCTATCCCAAGCCTAGCCCTAATTCTAACCCTAAACCTAACCTCAGTCCTGCCCTACGTCTAATCCTAATCCCACGCCTAAAACCTAACCCTAACCCTAATTTGAATTCCAATCTGATGCCTAAACCTAACCCTAACCCTAATTTGAATTCCAATCTGATGCCTAAACCTAACCCTAACCCTAATTTGGATAATTGTTTTAAGCCCAACCTGGAGTCTAACCCTAAACCTAACCTGAGTAAAACCTACGCCTAATCCTAACCCTAACCCTGGAATTTAACCCTAAACCTAACCCTAGAAATAACCCTACTGAAAAATAACCCTAATTGGCTGTAACTCTAAAAATAAATAAATACATAAATAATAAAAAAATCCATAATAATAAATTAGAGTAAGATTACTCACCTCTTTATTTAATTAATTTAATTTTGTTCCGTGACAGCTCCAGCCAGAGTCTGTATTCAGAGGAGAAGCACGGCTGTCCCTCTGAAAGATTTCGTGACCGAAAATTTTCGGAGAAGCCACAGTATAAAAGGAGGAGAAGCACGGCTGTCCCTCACTTTTGAGCTGGCTGTTGAAGAGAGAGCATCTCTCAACTTTACATTGACTCCATTCATTTGTATTGAAATATTTACGTGTGCTTCCGCTTGAAAAAGACCGTGCAAGGTCGAAACGTCGCGGCGTAGAGCACACCATAGATTTATTTTATTTTATTCAAATTAAAATTAAAAACACGAAAAAAAATATAAAAAATTAAAAAACAAAGAAAAAAATTAAAAACACGGAAAACAGAAAGAACTAAAAAAAACAAGCAGTTTTTACTTTAAAACAAATTCATTTTATAAAGATTTTTTTTAAAAAAAGAACATTTAATTCAATTTCATTTGAAGAGGCATTTTTTGGTTAAAATAGAAGAGGCATTTTTTCATTATTAGAGGCATTTTTTTATTTTTTTATTAGAGGCATTTTTTTATTAGAGGCATTTTTTCATTAAAAACAGGAAAACATGACGATGGATACGGACGGGGAATGGACGTATGTCTACCGTAAAAAACGGCACCAGTACCCCCCATATGGATATTGGCGGGGGGGACGAGATCCTCGCTGGGACAGGGACCGTGCACCGTACCCCCCCTACTTGAGGGGGAGGGCCCAGTGTGTGCCGGTACCCGGTTCCCGGGTCCGAGTTCCTCCTGCTCCATCCAGGGGAGCTTCAGGTCGCCAAGTCCAGCAGACACGGAGACTGGACACGCCCACTGATCCAGCCTTCGGGCAGATGGTGCGGCTGTTCTACAAAGGGATCAAAATGGTACACCACCTGGACAACGTGACCCCAAGAGAGGGGCTCCCACAACCTAGGATGGTCACACGTACCATTTCTAATTTGGCTACCCTCATCCAACCGGCTTCCCCCACCTCAGGCACCCTGGACAGGATCGGGGATAATGCCGAATTATGGGGCCAGAACACCCTCCAGATTCTGGAGGACCACTATGAGGGCACGTTGGACTCCATCCTGCGGCAAATCTCATCGAAGCCTCTTCCGGATTGGAAAGAGGCCTTCCAGGTTGCCACAAAATG
Source organism: Scomber colias (assembly GCA_021039105.1). Taxonomy (NCBI): domain Eukaryota; kingdom Metazoa; phylum Chordata; class Actinopteri; order Scombriformes; family Scombridae; genus Scomber; species Scomber colias. Next base: position 10,153 of record JAJDFG010000328.1, read on the forward strand.
GGCCCAGAGGAACCTGCCCCGCATAAAGAAAGAGGTCCTTGACCGTGCGGAGGCAATGATTGTAGCTTGCGTGGAGGAAAACATACAGCCGGAGGAACCACAATTGGCTTCACCACCTCCACAGACAACAAAACCCAAACCAAAACAACAATCAAAACAAGCTTCATCCACTCAAATACAGAGGAGGGATGTAAGCACACTGACCACAGTAGGCCCTCAGGAGACTCCTACTCCTGCTTCGATCCCTATTCCCCAGTCCAAACCCCAGATCAGACCTGTTTCTAGGGCACAAGACCCAGAACCAAGCCTGACACCCGTCCAGCCAAGCCGGCTAGCACTCCCGAGGGACAGTCCTTCCTCAGGAAGTGTGGGTGCAGTGCTCGAAGAAGCCTCATTCCGGGGGGGCGTTTCTCCTAGAGAAGCCCATGAGAAGGTGTTACAAGACCTATCAGCTCGTATGGAGAAAAGAAGGAAGACTAGGGCTACATTTAAATTAGGAAGGGCGGACCTAATCTAAACCTGACAACCTTATACCTACCTCTAATCCGGGGATACTTACCTTGTCCTAATCCATGGGGGGTAAAAAAGAAGGGAATTGGATAACCTAATTAGACTTACCTCTAATCCGGGGATACTTACCTCATCCTAACCTGGGGAGAAAAAAGAGAAAGAAAACCTGTGGGAGAAAAGAAAGGAAAAAATTAAATTAAATCAATAAATAAACATAACATGGTTGACACACAACCTGAATTTAGATGGGGGGGCTGGCCACCCAGGTGCTGAGGACCGTGCACGTGCCTGGGACCAGCCCGTTGGGTGTAAGTGTCCCAGGACCCCTTTTTCCTCTAACCTAACCAGCCAGCGCCCAGGGCCTGGAATGGTCAGTCCTCCGGTTTCATACCAAGCTAATCTAGCTCACAGTTTCCTATCCCAAGCCTAGCCCTAATTCTAACCCTAAACCTAACCTCAGTCCTGCCCTACGTCTAATCCTAATCCCACGCCTAAAACCTAACCCTAACCCTAATTTGAATTCCAATCTGATGCCTAAACCTAACCCTAACCCTAATTTGAATTCCAATCTGATGCCTAAACCTAACCCTAACCCTAATTTGGATAATTGTTTTAAGCCCAACCTGGAGTCTAACCCTAAACCTAACCTGAGTAAAACCTACGCCTAATCCTAACCCTAACCCTGGAATTTAACCCTAAACCTAACCCTAGAAATAACCCTACTGAAAAATAACCCTAATTGGCTGTAACTCTAAAAATAAATAAATACATAAATAATAAAAAAATCCATAATAATAAATTAGAGTAAGATTACTCACCTCTTTATTTAATTAATTTAATTTTGTTCCGTGACAGCTCCAGCCAGAGTCTGTATTCAGAGGAGAAGCACGGCTGTCCCTCTGAAAGATTTCGTGACCGAAAATTTTCGGAGAAGCCACAGTATAAAAGGAGGAGAAGCACGGCTGTCCCTCACTTTTGAGCTGGCTGTTGAAGAGAGAGCATCTCTCAACTTTACATTGACTCCATTCATTTGTATTGAAATATTTACGTGTGCTTCCGCTTGAAAAAGACCGTGCAAGGTCGAAACGTCGCGGCGTAGAGCACACCATAGATTTATTTTATTTTATTCAAATTAAAATTAAAAACACGAAAAAAAATATAAAAAATTAAAAAACAAAGAAAAAAATTAAAAACACGGAAAACAGAAAGAACTAAAAAAAACAAGCAGTTTTTACTTTAAAACAAATTCATTTTATAAAGATTTTTTTTAAAAAAAGAACATTTAATTCAATTTCATTTGAAGAGGCATTTTTTGGTTAAAATAGAAGAGGCATTTTTTCATTATTAGAGGCATTTTTTTATTTTTTTATTAGAGGCATTTTTTTATTAGAGGCATTTTTTCATTAAAAACAGGAAAACATGACGATGGATACGGACGGGGAATGGACGTATGTCTACCGTAAAAAACGGCACCAGTACCCCCCATATGGATATTGGCGGGGGGGACGAGATCCTCGCTGGGACAGGGACCGTGCACCGTACCCCCCCTACTTGAGGGGGAGGGCCCAGTGTGTGCCGGTACCCGGTTCCCGGGTCCGAGTTCCTCCTGCTCCATCCAGGGGAGCTTCAGGTCGCCAAGTCCAGCAGACACGGAGACTGGACACGCCCACTGATCCAGCCTTCGGGCAGATGGTGCGGCTGTTCTACAAAGGGATCAAAATGGTACACCACCTGGACAACGTGACCCCAAGAGAGGGGCTCCCACAACCTAGGATGGTCACACGTACCATTTCTAATTTGGCTACCCTCATCCAACCGGCTTCCCCCACCTCAGGCACCCTGGACAGGATCGGGGATAATGCCGAATTATGGGGCCAGAACACCCTCCAGATTCTGGAGGACCACTATGAGGGCACGTTGGACTCCATCCTGCGGCAAATCTCATCGAAGCCTCTTCCGGATTGGAAAGAGGCCTTCCAGGTTGCCACAAAATGGGCCCAGAGGAACCTGCCCCGCATAAAGAAAGAGGTCCTTGACCGTGCGGAGGCAATGATTGTAGCTTGCGTGGAGGAAAACATACAGCCGGAGGAACCACAATTGGCTTCACCACCTCCACAGACAACAAAACCCAAACCAAAACAACAATCAAAACAAGCTTCATCCACTCAAATACAGAGGAGGGATGTAAGCACACTGACCACAGTAGGCCCTCAGGAGACTCCTACTCCTGCTTCGATCCCTATTCCCCAGTCCAAACCCCAGATCAGACCTGTTTCTAGGGCACAAGACCCAGAACCAAGCCTGACACCCGTCCAGCCAAGCCGGCTAGCACTCCCGAGGGACAGTCCTTCCTCAGGAAGTGTGGGTGCAGTGCTCGAAGAAGCCTCATTCCGGGGGGGCGTTTCTCCTAGAGAAGCCCATGAGAAGGTGTTACAAGACCTATCAGCTCGTATGGAGAAAAGAAGGAAGACTAGGGCTACATTTAAATTAGGAAGGGCGGACCTAATCTAAACCTGACAACCTTATACCTACCTCTAATCCGGGGATACTTACCTTGTCCTAATCCATGGGGGGTAAAAAAGAAGGGAATTGGATAACCTAATTAGACTTACCTCTAATCCGGGGATACTTACCTCATCCTAACCTGGGGAGAAAAAAGAGAAAGAAAACCTGTGGGAGAAAAGAAAGGAAAAAATTAAATTAAATCAATAAATAAACATAACATGGTTGACACACAACCTGAATTTAGATGGGGGGGCTGGCCACCCAGGTGCTGAGGACCGTGCACGTGCCTGGGACCAGCCCGTTGGGTGTAAGTGTCCCAGGACCCCTTTTTCCTCTAACCCTAACCCTAACCCTAACCCTAACCCTAACCCTAACCCTAAACCTAACATCCATCCTAAACCTAGACCTAAACCTAACCCTAAACCTAAACCTAACCCTAAGCCTAACTCTAATCCTAACCAGAACCCTAACCCTAAACCTAACATCCGTCCTAACCCTAAACCTAAACCTAACCCTAATCCTAACCAGAACCCTAATCCTAAACCTAACATCTATCCTAATTCTAGACCTGAACCTAACCCTAATCCTAACCTTAACCCGAATCCTAAACCTAACATCTATCCTAAATTCTAGACCTAAACTTAACCCTAAACTTAACCCTAAACCTAACCTGAATCCTAAAACTTAACCTTAAATCTTAACCCTAATCCTAAGTGTTTTTATGTTTAAAAGTATAATTTCATGAAAGATTTAAGTTATATGAATAAGTTCATTGGGTTAAAAACAATAATTTATGATTAAAAAATATAATTTTGGTTTTAATATATACATTATATTGAGGGTAGTTCATTTTTTTTGGGTTTCAAGGGGTTAATTTGGAGGTGACGCAAAATAAAATGGTACGCGAAAACTGTGACATTACAAATTTGCGCACCTAAAAACAGAGGGTATAAAAGGAGGTGAGCAGGGAAAGGAGCTCACTTTTACATTGATATCGACCAGTCAACATCTCTCCAGCCTTTCTAGCAGTTTTTCATTGTGTGCCATAGCCTGAAGAAGACCCGTGAAAGGGTCGAAACGTCGCGATTTTTGGCACGCTATTTTTATTTTCGCTAGCTTTTTTTAGCTCGTTAGCTTAAAAATTCTAAAAAGAATTTCATTTTGATTTAAAAACACTTTTATTTCATTAAAAACTATTTCTTTTTCGGATTATCCTCTCTTTTGAGAGCGCCCTTAGTTGTTTGTTTTTAATTTGATTTTTATTAAAAAACAATTAAAAATAAAACAACAAAAAAACAATACTTACCTTTGTTTACCTGAAAAAAAGAAAAAGACCTACTTACCTGAAAAAGAACCTACTTACCTGAAAAAAAGACAATACTAACCGGGTACTTACCTGAACAAAGGACTCAGCATGGCTGAGGAGGGTTGGACGTTGGTACGCCGAGGACGCCGGCGCCAGCGTCAACCCAGGGATGATTGGTGGTATGGGGCAGACCAACGGTGGGTGGACCGTGCACCTCCCTTCTCCGGCTGGAGGAGGGATCGCTTTCCCCAACCTAACCGGCCAGCGCCCCCGCCTAGGGCTGCCCGGTACACCGGTCCACAGTCCCGCTCGTATGCGGATGTGTTCCGCCGGGCCTACCCACGACCAGCTGGGAGAAGGGTTCCTCCACGGCGTGGTGATTCCAGGAACCGGCAGGAACCAACTGATCCCCAGTTTGGGAAACTAGTGAGGACACTATATGCAGTGGTACGGATGGTGCACCATCTGCAGAATGTGTCTACCAAGACAGGGGCTCCGGACCCCCGAACGATTTCAAGGATGATTGACGTTCTCACGAACATGATCAAGCCTGCGGCTCCTACGCAGCGGACACGGGATATGATCAGGGGTAATGCCATAAACTGGGGTCATACCACCCGATTGGCCCTGCAGCAGCACTACGAGGCAGGCATTGAGAACCTGATGGAGGAGCTTACGGAGCTCCTCACTCCGGAATGGAAGGCCGCGTTTGAGGTGGCCATCCGCTGGGCTAAGCGGAACCTCCCCAATATAGCGAAGGTCGAGATTGACCATGCAGAGGCCCTGATCGCCGCTAAGATGGGTGACCGGGATCCTGTCCAGAGACAGAATCCGCAGCGGGTCGAGGTCCCGACCCAGACACAGGCTCCCCAGAAGCCTCCGGAGCCCAAGTCAGTGGCAACCATGACGGATCAACCCGTACAGGTTCCGGAGGGTCATCAGGGGATCTCATGGGTTGAAACCCCCAGGGTTCACAGAGTGACACAGAGGGTGGCCACTAGACCCAGAAGGGTCCTTCTGGAGGACTATCTCCCCCAGAATCAACTACCCAGACGGGTCCTTCCTGGGGACCTTTCACCTCAGGAGCAGGAGGTGGAGGTTTTTGTGGACGCTGAGGGATTGGAGACAGAGGATGTCCCCGTCCATGCCTCCACACAGGCCAATTTGGAGGCTCTCTTTGAGGAAGACCCGTCGAGAGAGTACGAATCCGGGGAGGAGGCTAATGCCCAGACTTCCCAGACTGTGGGACAAATTTCCCCAGTCCCCTACGAGGACGCCCAAGAGGAGGATGTCTTCGAAGAGTCGTTTGAACGCTTCACCGTTCCAGAGCCGCAGAGGTATAGGGTGTACAGGCACCCTAATACACAAAGAAAGCTGACGGATTGGGACCTGGTGGTCCACAGGAAATGGCTGATTATAGGTGACTCCAACCTGTGCAGCCTGCCGGACTACTTTAGTGGAGACCTCCAAATTGAGAGTTATCCAGGGGCCCATTTCCGGCATGCCCAGGCTCTTATGCAAAAGACGAGACCAAGCGATTTGGTGGTCGAAAAGATCATCCTGTCATTTGGGATTAACAGTAGGGGAAATAAGTCCAAGGAGACCACAGTGAAAAACCTGCAAGGGGCACTGAGGTCCACTAAGAACCAGTTCCCGTATGCAGAGGTCTATATTCCCCTTGTGAATTTCTCTCAGACCCTCCCAGCGGAAGAAAGGGAGAACCTTCAAGTGCTCAATGAACACATTGAGAGAAACATGCCCTACATCCCGCTTCTCCCGCAGGATCTCTTTGAGGTGGAAGCGGACGACTTGCACTGGACGGCTGACACAGGGAGTGCCATGCTGGCCCATTGGATGAGGGCTTTAAACTCCCGCTCCCCCTGAGCCCTCAGTGTGAGGGGGGTGGAGGCATTTCAGTCCCTTTATACTCGGGACGTTGTGGTCCTAGCCAAACAATTCAGGCTTACAGGACCACAACGGAGCCTTCTAGAGAAGGGATTGTCGTTTGTACCGTCCGTGAATATGAGCAGGGACCAAAAAATAGAATTGGAATTTAATATACAAAATTATCATAGAAAAATTAAATTGGCCACATATTTTGAACATGATCAACAAAAAGAAAAAAACATCTTACCTTTTATTGGATCATCGAATTGGACACCACCTTTGCACGAACTGCCACCTGAAATCACAACATTAATTAATGAAGATTGGAAAAGTTTTAAAACACATTATAAATTAGTTACAGAACAAAGGAATATTTCATTGGAGGAAGTCAGAGCATTACAAGAATTGAAAACGAAAAAACATATTGTTATTAAGCCTGCTGACAAGGGATCAGCAGTTGTCATTCTTAGCAGAGATCAATACAAATTTGAAGTTGAACGGCAGTTAAGTGACACAGTTTATTACAAAAAGTTAGATAAACCAATTTATATGGACACCATTCCGATGGTAATAAAAATTGTGGATTCACTAAAAAAGAAGAAATTCATCAATGCCAAACAGAGACAATATTTGATTGGGAATTCTCAACCGAGGGAACGTAGATTTTACATCTTACCTAAATTACATAAGGATCCAGAAAAATGGACGATCCCATATGAGATCCCCCCAGGGAGACCGATTGTGTCCGACTGTGGGAGCGAAACATATTTTACGGCTGAATTTCTGGATTATTATTTGAATCCATTGTCAATAAGACACCCTGCTCACATAAAAGACACGTATCATTTTTTGGAAATAGTGCACAACTTGAGGATCCCGTCCAATTCTTATTTATTTTCTTTTGATGTGGATAATTTATACACAAACATTCCCATCCAAGCTGGCATTGATTGTGTGAAAAAGATTTTTGAAAAATACCCGGACCCCAAGAGACCTGATGAGGAACTTTTGTTATTATTAGACATTAATTTAAACAGAAATGATTTTATGTTTGAGGATAAATATTATTTGCAGGTCAAGGGAACAGCCATGGGGAAGAAATTTGCCCCGGCGTACGCCAATATTTACATGGCTAATTGGGAGCAGGAAGCTCTGTCCAAATGTATTCAAAAGCCAGCAGCTTATTTTCGATATTTAGATGACATTTGGGGAATTTGGACGGGATCTATGGAAGAATTCGATCAATTTGTGGAAGTTTTGAATTCCCACGATCCTTCCATTAAACTGAAAAAAGAAATTAATGAACAGTCCATAGATTTCCTGGACACAACAGTTTTCAAGGGGCCAGATTTTTACACAAATTCTAAATTAGACATCAAAGTTCATTTTAAAATAACAGACACACATGCATTGCTTCACAAAAACAGTTTTCACCCGCGCCATACGTTTAGGGGCATCGTAAAGTCGCAACTTTTGCGCTTTAGACGTATTTGTACGAGAAGGGAAGATTTTTGTGAGGCTATTGCAGTATTATTTAAGGCCCTTAGGAAGAGAGGCTACACGAAGCCCTTCCTCAAAAATTGTTTAAAGTCCTTTAGGGAGACAAAGACGAGGGATCGTGGAAATCTCATTCCTCTCATCACCAAGCACTGTTCAATCAGTGGAGTGTTGAATAGGAATCTCAAGTCCAATTTTGTGACTGTGTTAACACAGGGCGGGATTATTCCAAACTCAAGGGTGGTATCAGCATACACAAGAAACAAGAATTTGATGGACGTCCTAGTTCATGCTAAGCTACCACCCCTGGGTTTGGAAAAAACACAGAAATTGGAGGCTCAGTTTTCAAGACTGAGATTTATTAGGAACCACCGGGATAAAACCGTGGTGAAGATCCCACAGGGTTTCAGTACCAAATCCCGTAACTGTGTTTATGCTATTTATTGTTTAAAATGTAACATTACGTATGTAGGAGAGACCAAAAACGATCTGTCAACCCGGATGATGCAACATAGATACAACATCAGAAACCGGAAGGAGGTTGACACGCCTTTAGTTAAGCATTTTCTGGAGCACGGTTTAGCTTCAGTGAGAATGGCTGGATTACAGAGAGACATTAATTGGTCAGATTGGGACAGAAAAAAGAGGGAACGATATTGGATTTTTTTATTGGGGACGAGGGAACCATTTGGTCTGAATTCGAAATCTAGTTGAATATATTTTTATTGCAATCCCTACCCCCAACCCTTAATCCGTACCTAAAATCCCAATCCTAACCCTAAACCTAAACCTAACCCTAAACCTAAACCTAACCCTAACCCTAAACCTAACCCTAAACCTAAACCTAACATCCATCCTAAACCTAGACCTAAACCTAACCCTAAACCTAAACCTAACCCTAAGCCTAACTCTAATCCTAACCAGAACCCTAACCCTAAACCTAACATCCGTCCTAACCCTAAACCTAAACCTAACCCTAATCCTAACCAGAACCCTAATCCTAAACCTAACATCTATCCTAATTCTAGACCTGAACCTAACCCTAATCCTAACCTTAACCCGAATCCTAAACCTAACATCTATCCTAAATTCTAGACCTAAACTTAACCCTAAACTTAACCCTAAACCTAACCTGAATCCTAAAACTTAACCTTAAATCTTAACCCTAATCCTAAGTGTTTTTATGTTTAAAAGTATAATTTCATGAAAGATTTAAGTTATATGAATAAGTTCATTGGGTTAAAAACAATAATTTATGATTAAAAAATATAATTTTGGTTTTAATATATACATTATATTGAGGGTAGTTCATTTTTTTTGGGTTTCAAGGGGTTAATTTGGAGGTGACGCAAAATAAAATGGTACGCGAAAACTGTGACATTACAAATTTGCGCACCTAAAAACAGAGGGTATAAAAGGAGGTGAGCAGGGAAAGGAGCTCACTTTTACATTGATATCGACCAGTCAACATCTCTCCAGCCTTTCTAGCAGTTTTTCATTGTGTGCCATAGCCTGAAGAAGACCCGTGAAAGGGTCGAAACGTCGCGATTTTTGGCACGCTATTTTTATTTTCGCTAGCTTTTTTTAGCTCGTTAGCTTAAAAATTCTAAAAAGAATTTCATTTTGATTTAAAAACACTTTTATTTCATTAAAAACTATTTCTTTTTCGGATTATCCTCTCTTTTGAGAGCGCCCTTAGTTGTTTGTTTTTAATTTGATTTTTATTAAAAAACAATTAAAAATAAAACAACAAAAAAACAATACTTACCTTTGTTTACCTGAAAAAAAGAAAAAGACCTACTTACCTGAAAAAGAACCTACTTACCTGAAAAAAAGACAATACTAACCGGGTACTTACCTGAACAAAGGACTCAGCATGGCTGAGGAGGGTTGGACGTTGGTACGCCGAGGACGCCGGCGCCAGCGTCAACCCAGGGATGATTGGTGGTATGGGGCAGACCAACGGTGGGTGGACCGTGCACCTCCCTTCTCCGGCTGGAGGAGGGATCGCTTTCCCCAACCTAACCCTAACCCTAACCCTAACCCTAACCCTAACCCTAAACCTAACCCTAACCCTAACCCTAACCCTAACCCCTAACCCTAACCCTAAACCTAACCCTAACCCTAACCCCTAACCCTAAACCTAACCCTAAACCTAAACCTAACCCTAAACCTAAACCTAACCCTAACCCTAACCTTAAACATAACCCTAAACCTAACCTGAATCCTAAAACTTAACCTTAAATCTTAACCCGAATCCTAAGTGTTTTTATGTTTAAAAATATAATTTCATAAAAAATTTAAGTTATATAAATAAGTTCATGGGGTTAAAAGCAATAATTTATGATTAAAAAATATAATTTTGGTTTTAATATATACATTACATTGATGGTATTTCATTTTTTTTGGGTTTCAAAGGGTTAATTTGGATGTGGCGCAAAATAAAATGTCACGCGAAAAAGGTGACATTAAAAATTTGCGCACCAAAAAACAGAGGGTATAAAAGGAGGTGAGCAGAGAAAGGAGCTCACTTTGCATTCAAACAGCGACCAGTCAACATCTCTCCAGCCTTTTCTATAGAGCTTTTTAGTGTGCCATTGCCTGAAGAAGACCCGTAACGGGTCGAAACGTTGCGATTTTTGGCACGCTATTTTTATTTTCGCTAGCTTTTTTTAGCTCGTTAGCTTAAAAATTCTAAAAAGAATTTCATTTTGATTTAAAAACACTTTTATTTCATTAAAAACTATTTCTTTTTCGGATTATCCTCTCTTTTGAGAGCGCCCTTAGTTGTTTGTTTTTAATTTGATTTTTATTAAAAAACAATTGAAAATAAAACAACAAAAAAACAATACTTACCTTTGTTTACCTGAAAAAAAGAAAAAGACCTACTTACCTGAAAAAGAACCTACTTACCTGACAAAAAGACAATACTTACCGGGTACTTACCTGAACAAAGGACTCAGCATGGCTGAGGAGGGTTGGACGCTGGTACGCCGAGGACGCCGGCGCCAGCGTCAACCCAGAGATGATTGGTGGTATGGGGCAGACCAACGGTGGGTGGACCGTGCACCTCCCTTCTCCGGCTGGAGGAGGGATCGCTTTCCCCAACCTAACCCTAACCCTAACCCTAACCTAATAAATAAACATAAAAAAATGTTATAAAAAAAACCTAAGAACAGAAGATGGGGATGGGGGACTGACCTCCACATCGAAGGACAGTGCATCCACCGGGATCTAATCCCGGATTCAGTTCCCCTAACCCTAACCAATTAAGGTTAGGGTTAGGGTTATCAGTTAGGGTTAGGGGTTAGGGTTATCAATTAGGGTTAGGGTTAGGGTTAGGGTTATCAATTAGGGTTAGGGTTAGGGTTAGGGGTTAGGGTTAGGGTTAGGGTTAGGGTTAGGGGTTAGGGTTATCAATTAGGGTTAGGGGTTAGGGTTAGGGTTAGGGTTAGGGTTAGGGGTTAGGGTTATCAATTAGGGTTAGGGGTTAGGGTTAGGCAAAAATTTTCCCCCGACCGCGTTGCGGTCGGGGGAAAATATCTTCCCCGACCGCGCAGCGGTCGGGGAAGATCCTTCCCCGACCGCGCAGCGGTCGGGGAGGATCTTTTTTGTGAATGATCCATCCAGACCTGTAACATCTCATCCTTTATCCCTCTTTCACTTTTAGTTTAAGCCTTGTGGGAATCTGGTGTTCAGTTTATGAATCCATGTTCGTTCTGCTCTCTGCCTCTGGCCCAGGGTTAGGGTTTTGATTCGAGGGCAGAGGCTCTGTAGACTTATCCTCAGATGTCCCTGAAAATCCCCGTCTACATTCTCAGTTCATCTCTCCTCAACAGGAACATTTTAAACCTATCTGACTGTGACCACCAGATGGAGCTGACCACCTGATGGAGCTGGCTGACCACCAGATGGAGCTGACCACCTGATGGAGCTGACCACCAGATGGAGCTGACCACCAGATGGAGCTGACTGACCACCAGATGGAGCTGACCACCTGATGGAGCTGACCACCAGATGGAGCTGACCACCTGATGGAGCTGACTGACCACCAGATGGAGCTGACCACCAGATGGAGCTGACTGACCACCAGATGGAGCTGACCACCTGATGGAGCTGACCACCAGATGGAGCTGACCACCTGATGGAGCTGACTGACCACCAGATGGAGCTGACCACCAGATGGAGCTGACTGACCACCAGATGGAGCTGACCACCTGATGGAGCTGACCACCTGATGGAGCTGACTGACCACCTGATGGAGCTAGCTGACCACCAGATGGAGCTGACTGACCACCTGATGGAGCTGACTGACCACCAGATGGAGCTGACTGACCACCTGATGGAGCTGACCACCAGATGGAGCTGACCACCAGATGGAGCTGGCTGACCACCAGATGGAGCTGGCTGACCACCAGATGGAGCTGACCACCTGATGGAGCTTACCACCAGATGGAGCTGACTGACCACCAGATGGAGCTGACCACCAGATGGAGCTGACTGACCACCAGATGGAGCTGAACACCTGATGGAGCTGACTGACCACCAAATGGAGCTGACTGACCACCAGATGGAGCTGACCACCAGATGGAGCTGACCACCAGATGGAGCTGACTGACCACCAGATGGAGCTGACTGACCACCAAATGGAGCTGACTGACCACCTGATGGAGCTGACCACCTGATGGAGCTGACCACCAGATGGAGCTGACTGACCACACTCACACACATACTACACATGACTACAGCATTTCACTATTCTATTAAACTATACTCTATACTATTTTAAAGGATTCAACACAGAATATTTACCTTTATCTTTATTTATTTATGTATCTGTATTTCAAATGTAAATGAAATGCATGTCCAGTATTGTGTAGTGAAACCAATAAATGTTTCTGATTTTGCTTCTGACTTGTTTCAGACAGCATTAACCCAGCAACCCAGATTTATACATTTATACATACATTACATTTAATAACAAAATACCAACAAAAGTGCACTGACACAAAAAAGGAAAACAGCAAAATTCAAGAAAAAGAAGAAAAGTTTACAAAGAAGACTTCCAAAGAAAAAGGGTTAGGGTTAGGGTTAACAGTAAAAAACAGAAGAAATGAAGAGAAATAAGAGTGAACCCTGGAGTCCCCCTCCCCACACACGGATGGTCCAGTCCTCCCAAACGGCTCAGACAATAGTTTGAGCTGAATGAGCGGACACAGTTAAAGGAGCAGGTCGCTGTTTTTACATGACTGAACTCACATTCAGTCACTGACACTAACCCTTACATCCTCACAGCTTATATTTTAATATATTCCTACTTTTCATGCTTTATACATTAGACACAATAAGAGAAATATTTTAATGTTAGAGTTTATTTTTACATTTTACAGATTTACCTTTTCTGCTCTATCAGTGTGTTAATGTAATCAGCTTTGATTAATGATGTCATCTTAACTAATTCACCCTGTATGATAGCAGACCTGTACATGTGCTGATAACCTTTAACTTAAATCAACAGATTGTTTAGTGATTTATTTCCATCCACTGATTCAGTTTGTTTTAGTGTTTATTGTTCTGATTTATCTGCCTGTTCAGCTCTCTGTAGATTTATTAAAATAAAATGAAAGCAATACATTCATCTTTTGGTTTTCAAACTAATTTTAATGTTTTATGACTTCTACATAAAGAAAGAGTCTGCACTCAGAGCCCTCCCCCATCTCCAGAGCAGATGGTACAGCCGCCCCTCTACCCCCGTCCCTCGACCCCCCCGTCCCTCGACCCCCCTCCTTTTATTGAAGTGAATGAATGGGGAGAGAGAGAGGTAGAGTCACAGTGGCATGCCAGCAGAGGCTCTGCAGCAACACATTCCTCTGCAGCTCATTTATTCTGCCTCAACTCCACGCTAACTCTGAGAATTACACCCAGTCTGACGCCAGTTAGACCCAGTCTGACTCCAGTTAGACCCAGTCTGACTCCAGTGAGACCCAGTCTGACGCCAGTTAGACCCAGTCTGACTCCAGTTAGACCCAGTCTGACTCCAGTGAGACCCAGTCTGACTCCAGTTAGACCCAGTCTGCTTCCAGAGATGAAGCTGCTGCTGCTGCTGTTGCTGATGGAGGGAGCTGCAGGCCAGCAGAGAGGTGAGACACTTTAACTTCTACTGAGTCCTAATTTTATCCTTTAAACACATTTCTAGAGATTATTGGAGATGTTGAATCCACAGACTGTTTAAGCTCCTTCCAGTTTAGCCTAAAGATGGAGTCTGAGGTCGTTTCTGTACTTTACTTTTAGATTTTTTTAATTAACAAACAACCTTTATTTATAAGACATGATGAGTCTTTGTTTCCATTGTAGGGGGTTAGGGTTAGGGTTTATATGTAAATCTGTACAAACTGATCAAAGTTTAGACTGTAAATGCTTCTGAAATCCAACTAATGTGATTAAATATTAATATAGCTGTTATGGTGAGTTATCTTTTCAAACTAGAAATAACTCATCTGATGGTAAGTCTGAGTTATTAACTAAAGTTAATGAAATCTGAGTTTTAAACTTTAGTGTCTTTATATTAAGCTGTGTTTGTGTATTGAAGAAAAGAAGGAGCTTCGTTACTTTCATTCTTTTACATTAACTTGCAGTAATGATTTGGGTTCGGGTTAGACCCAGACTCAGTGATCCTGGTTCATCAGTTTAAGGGTTCGGGTTAGACCCAGACTCAGTGATCCTGGTTCATCAGTTTAAGGGTTCGGGTTAGACCCAGACTCAGTGATCCTGGTTCATCAGTTTAAGGGTTCGGGTTAGACCCAGACTCAGTGATCCTGGTTCATCAGTTTAAGGGTTCGGGTTAGACCCAGACTCAGTGATCCTGGTTCATCAGTTTAAGGGTTCAGGTTAGACCCAGACTCAGTGATCCTGGTTCATCAGTTTAAGGGTTCGGGTTCGGGTTAGACCCAGACTCAGTGATCCTGGTTCATCAGTTTAAGGGTTCGGGTTAGACCCAGACTCAGTGATCCTGGTTCATCAGTTTAAGGGTTCGGGTTAGACCCAGACTCAGTGATCCTGGTTCATCAGTTTAAGGGTTCGGGTTAGACCCAGACTCAGTGATCCTGGTTCATCAGTTTAAGGTTTATTTAAACTGGTTGTTTCTTTTTGTAAACAGTTTTGTGGGCACTCAAAAAAACCTAACCCTCCCCAATGGGGGAGGTGTGTGTGTGTGTGTGTGTGTGTGTGTGTGTGTGTGTGTGTGTGTAGATGTGGGTGTGTGTGTAGGTATTGTTTAACATATTGATGAGGTTCGTCAGACAGCCTGCTGGGATGCAACCAGTCTGTACATGTGTGATCATTAGTGTTAACAATCACAACCTGGCCCTCCAAAATACACACACCACACACACACACACACACACACACACACACACACACACACACACACACACCTCCCCCATCGGGCTCCAGACTTATCACTGCATCTGTATGGGGGAGGAGGAGTGTCTACGTAGTGGGGGAGGGGTCAGAGGTCAATCTGAACATCAATAAGCTGACTTTACACATTCCAACACACACACACACACACACACACACACACACACACACACACACTCTTAGTCATACTCTCGCTCTCTCTTTCATGGGTGTTTAAAAAAATAATAATTTTGATGAGAATCGAGTTGTCATGGCAACCTCATGTTGTGTGTTAGTTTACACATGTGGCAGAAAGTCAGCTGACTTTGATTGAACAGTAGAGTTACTGTGAGGGTCTCACTGATTGATCTGATTGATCAGAGTGTTAATCATGAAATCTGTCTGATGAGGTAAGCAGCTGATACTGACTCTGAAACTGATTCATTCACTTCCCTAACCCTAACCCTACATTCACTTCAGCCTCCTCATCATCACTGTGTTTATGGGTTAGGGTTAAAATATGAAGCAGGAAGCTCTCTTACATCACACCTGTGACTGAGAGAAAACCCTAACCCAGAGAACAAAGTCTGAAAGTGTGTGTGTGTGTGTGTGTGTGTGTGTGTGTGTGTGTGTGTGTGTGTGTGTGTGTGTCAGACCACCCAGTTGATGTTCTCACACCTCCACAGCTGATCACACAAAACAGTCATTAACATCTCTGTGTGTGTGCGCATAGTTCCTGATAAATTACTGAGATAAACTTTCAGGCACTGCTGATTAACATTTCTGTCTGCTGCCTTTTCACACACAGCATGGTGTGTGTGTGTGTGGGGGGGGGGGGGGGGGGGGGGGGGGGCTTAGCATTAACCCTAACCCTTAGCTGTGTAATGTTAACTGTGAATATCAGTGGAGTTTGATAATATTTGAAGTTGTTTGTCATTATTGAATAAAAGCTCCGATGCATTCACAAAGGTTAGGGTTAAGCTGAGCCTCGATAATCAGCAGGAGCAACACATTGGACCCTTACAGGTCAAACTGCACCCATGAGCTAGCTGTGTGTCTCGAGATGCTAACAGTAAGCTGTGTGTGTGTTTGTGTGTGTCAGGTCTGTTCCCGGCCATCTTGAACCTTGCCAGTAATGCAGTGATCAGCAGTAATGCAACGTGTGGAGATCCAGAACCAGAAGTTTACTGTAAACTAGTGGAACACGTTCCAGGACGACGGATCAAAAACCCACACTGCCCAAAATGTGACTCTAACTCTGTTCTGTCTAAAGGTAGGACATTTAAATCAGCTGATAGTGTGACATCATCAGATGGTGTGTTAGCATGGTAGCTTCACCTTCTCTCTCTTCTTAAGAGCGACATCCAATCACAAACGCCATCGATGGAACAAACCAGTGGTGGCAGAGTCCGAGCATCAAGAACGGTCGGCAGTTTCACTGGGTCACCGTCACGCTGGACCTGAAACAGGTAGGGTTAGGGTTAGGGTTACACAGTATGACATGTTGATTATCATTTCAAGTATAAACGGGGGTTCATGTCTTTATTCTGTTTCTGTTCAGATTTTTCAGGTTGCGTATATCATCATCAAAGCAGCCAACTCCCCTCGACCAGGTGAGTTTCTGATGGGCTACCCGCTCCGTTCATGAGTCCACATGGTGAACAGGGTCAGGGTTAGGGGTCAGGATTACCCTAACCCCTAACCCTGACCCAAAAGCAAATCAGACACACTCAGATAAAAACTAACAACAGGCAGCAGGTCTGTTTGACATGTAGTTTTAATAGTTGATAGTGATGTCATCTTATTTTACTGGTACTGGCCTGCTATTGGCTGGTTCTCTGACATGTCACTAACATCTGCCTATCTGTAAGGTAACTGGATTCTGGAGCGTTCTCTGGACGGTGTGACCTTTGACCCCTGGCAGTTTTATGCCATAAGTGACTCTGAGTGTTTGTCTCGTTATGACATCACACCAAGACTCGGACCTCCGACCTACAAGAGCGACATGGAAGTGATCTGCACATCATACTACTCCAGACTGAACCCTCTGGAACATGGAGAGGTGAGATCTTGTTGACCTGCATCACTCTCTCACTGATTATCAGTTAAAACAATTAAATCAGCTGCAAATAGGAGAGAAGTTTCTCTGCAATAGTACAACTAAATAGGAGACTTTAATGTGGACTTAAACATCTTAGACACCCTCTCTACATTTAAGAGTAGGCTTCTGTTTATTAATATGCAC
>JAJDFG010000328.1:30000-52500 GCA_021039105.1 Scomber colias
TATGGGTTAGGGTTAACCCAGCTTCATAGTACAGTCTAACCCTAAACCTAACCCAGAGATACTGACCTGACCTCTGTCTCTCAGATCCATACCTCTCTCATCAATGGACGACCTGGTGCTGATGATTTGACCTCTGACCTACTGAACTTCACCTCAGCTCGTTACATCAGACTGCGGCTGCAGCGAATCAGAACACTCAATGCCGATCTGATGACGCTGAGCGCCCACGACCCCAGAGACATCGACCCCATCGTGACTCGGAGGGTGAGACGGAGAGTTTTTAATGTTTCAGATGATTCAAACATTTCACCTGCTGATTCTAACTTCAACCTTTTCTTCAGTATTTTTACTCCATCAAAGACATTTCAGTGGGCGGCATGTGTATCTGCTACGGCCACGCCCAGAGCTGCCCGCTGGACCCTGTTACCAAGGTAATACCACACCTGTACACCTGTCATATACACCTGTACACCTGTCATACACACCTGTACACCTGTCATACACACCTGTACACCTGTCATATACACCTGTACACCTGTCATACACACCTGTACACCTGTCATATACACCTGTACACCTGTCATATACACCTGTACACCTGTCATATACACCTGTACACCTGTCATATACACCTGTCATACACACCTGTCATATACACCTGTACACCTGTCATATACACCTGTCATACACACCTGTCATACACACCTGTACACCTGTCATATACACCTGTACACCTGTCATATACACCTGTCATACACACCTGTCATACACACCTGTACACCTGTCATACACACCTGTACACCTGTCATATACACCTGTCATACACACCTGTCATACACACCTGTCATACACACCTGTCATATACACCTGTCATATACACCTGTCATACACACCTGTCATATACACCTGTCATATACACCTGTCATATACACCTGTCATATACACCTGTCATACACACCTGTCATACACACCTGTCATACACACCTGTACACCTGTCATATACACCTGTCATATACACCTGTCATATACACCTGTCATATACACCTGTCATATACACCTGTACACCTGTCATACACACCTGTACACCTGTCATACACACCTGTACACCTGTCATACACACCTGTACACCTATAGTGTTGCATACTTCAAACTCACACTGTGTGTGTTTGTGTGTATATAGAAGCTGCAGTGTGTGTGTGAGCACAACACGTGTGGAGAGAGCTGTAACGAGTGTTGCCCCGGTTACCACCAGCAGCCATGGCAACCAGGAACCGTCTCTGAGGGAAATACGTGTGAAAGTAAGAGACAGAAAAATACAAACCTTTTAAAAGTAAATAGTAGAATGCTCTGTGTGTTTGTGCTGAGGGAGGAGATATATATATACATATATACATATATATATATATATAACCCTAACCCTTGAGACCTTTATCAGTTCATAACCCTAACCCTTGAGACCTTTATCAGTTCATACCCCTAACCCTTGAGACCTTTATCAGTTCATAACCCTAACCCTTGAGACCTTTATCAGTTCATAACCCTAACCCTTGAGACCTTTATCAGTTCATAACCCTAACCCTTGAGACCTTTATCAGTTCATAACCCTAACCCTTGAGACCTTTATCAGTTCATAACCCTAACCCTTGAGACCTTTTTGACTATTTGTTCGGTGATCACGGTCCAACAGCTGAGCTACTTCAGGAGTGCTGCTTCCCTATGAGACATTTTACAGTTTACGACTTTTCAGAGTCTGTTAAATCTCTTTTTGGTCCATTTTGTCTGAAATAAAGCAGCTGCCTAATAATTATGCACACTTTGATATCGAGTGTTGATGACTTTAGGCCACATCCTCAATTATTACACAAATACACATCACCTGATAATGCTTAAATCCAATTGGCTTTCAGTTTTATATAGCTTGGAGTTGAAAAATATGCATGAAAATGTGATAAGGCTAAAATACTCACTGGACTAATAATTGTGCACACAGTGTATAAATAACTTTATATGCCAACAGAAAGCCGACGGGACAACAGACACACACCAGTCCTCTGTAACACTCCACCTGTGTTCAGGCTTTGACTGAATTGTTACTTCATCCCCTGTTTTGAGTCTTTGCATAAGAAATTGATTGAAAACACTTGTCTCTCTGTCTTTGCCTGTCTGTCTTTGCCTGTCTGTCTCTGTCTCTCTGTCTCTCTGTCTTTGCCTGTCTGTCTGTCTCTCTGTCTTTGCCTGTCTGTCTGTCTGTCTGTCTCTCTGTCTTTGCCTGTCTGTCTCTGTCTCTCTGTCTGTCTCTGTCTCTCTGTCTGTCTCTGTCTCTCTGTCTGTCTCTGTCTGTCTGTCTCTGTCTGTCTGTCTCTCTGTCTTTGCCTGTCTGTCTGTCAGGGTGTAACTGTCACAACAAGGCAGGCGACTGTTTTTACAATCAGACCGTCGCTGACCTCCGGTTGAGTCTGAACATCCGTGGCGTTCGTCAGGGGGGCGGAGTCTGCATCGGCTGCCAACAAAACACTGCTGGCATCAACTGTGAAACCTGCACTGATGGATACTACAGACCAGCACAGGTACTAACAAATATTGCCAAATACTGCAGATAATACTACATACCAGCACAGATACTTACAAGTACTGCACATATGTGTGTGTGTAGATTTCTCCTCATGCAGACTCTCCTTGCACTGAGTGTAACTGTGATTTGAGAGGATCAGAGTCTTCAGTCTGCGCCAGAGACGACACAACGCCAGGTCATTATTATCATTATAACTGTTATTATTATTATTGCTATCATGATTATGATCATCATTATAAATATTTCTGGTGTGTGTGCAGGTGTGTCTGCAGGTCAGTGTGTGTGTAAAGAGGGTTTCACAGGTCGACGGTGTGACCGTTGTGCGTTTGGATACAGAGATTTTCCTCAGTGTGTTCGCTGTGAATGTAACTTGGCTGGCAGCATCAACACTGACCCCTGCAGCGACTGCATCTGCAAGGTAAACCTCCACCTAACCCTAACCCTGACAAGGGTCACCTGACCTAGACCACATCTCAAACTGACAATAGGTGTGTGCTTAATAGTCATACACATTACCATGGAAACCAGATTCTAGCAAACTATTGACTATTGATAACCTGTCCACCTACTACAGCATTAGCTATGTAGACAATGTCACATGTGACATAAATACATGAAATCAGACAATGATCATCTATCCTCAGTCATGACATCTTCATGCTCCTCAGTGGTTATGCCCAGTTCTGAGCATGTAAAGTCTAATGTTTTGTACCCTCAGTTGGTGGTTATTAAATACTCTCTCAGCTCTCATAGCTCTGACACAGCCAATCCCAGTTAAACATAACAATAGCTCAGCAAACGGAAATGTGTGGACAGGTTGGAGCATCAACACATGAACACACACCACAAACCCTAATCCTAAAATAAAGAGCAGAGAAAGAGAAAAAACCTCCTCACAGCTCTGAACAGTAAAGGTGTTTACCTGTGCTCCTCCTCACAGCTCTGAACATTAAAGGTGTTTACCTGTGCTCCTCCTCACAGCTCTGAACCTCACAGCTGTTTACCTGTGCTCCTCCTCACAGCTCTGAACCTCACAGCTGTTTACCTGTGCTCCTCCTCACAGCTCTGAACATTAAAGGTGTTAACCTGTGCTCCTCCTCACAGCTCTGAACATTAAAGGTGTTTACCTGTGCTCCTCCTCACAGCTCTGAACCTCACAGCTGTTTACCTGTGCTCCTCCTCACAGCTCTGAACATTAAAGGTGTTTACCTGTGCTCCTCCTCACAGCTCTGAACATTAAAGGTGTTTACCTGTGCTCCTCCTCACAGCTCTGAACCTCACAGCTGTTTACCTGTGCTCCTCCTCACAGCTCTGAACAGTAAAGGTGTTTACCTATGCTCCTCCTCACAGCTCTGAACAGTAAAGGTGTTTACCTATGCTCCTCCTCACAGCTCTGAACAGTAAAGGTGTTTACCTGTGCTCCTCCTCAGGTGAACGTGATGGGAGCTCACTGTGATCTGTGTAAACCGGGTTTCTACAACCTGCAGGATGCTCATCCACTCGGCTGCTCCGACTGCTTCTGCTTCGGTGTGTCTGACGTCTGTGAGAGCTCCAGTTGGTCCACAGCACAGGTAACACACACACACCTGTAGACAGGTAACACACACACACACACCTGTACACAGGTAACACACACACCTGTACACAGGTAACTCACACACCTGTACACAGGTAACACACACACATGTAACACACACACACCTGTACACAGGTAACACACACACATGTAACACACACACAGACCTGTACACAGGTAACACACACACAGACCTGTACACAGGTAACACACACACCTGTACACAGGTAACACACACACCTGTACACAGGTAACACAGCAGCATATATTATTTCTAATTTTTTCAGATACTTCATGGAGACGGTTGGCTCCAACCTTCTCAGTCCCACCACACGCAGCCTGTCGTCCATGGCAACGACCTGTCCATCCCCAGTAACACCTCTGGCCACACCCACCGACATCTGCTGTCATGGGCAGCACCCGACAGTTTCCTAGGCAACAAGGTGGGTGACTGTCCATCTGTCAGAGGACAATTACAATGATGAAAGACAATGTTAAAGAATTCTGCTGCCAACGAACCTGAGACAGACATTGGTATTATAACTGTGTCAGTAACTACCTGTCTGCCTGCCTGCCTGTCTGCCTGCCTGCCTGTCTGTCTGTCTGTCTGTCTGTCTGTCTGCCTGTCTGTCTGTCTGTCTGTCTGTCTGTCTGTCTGTCTGTCTGTCTGCCTGCCTGTCTGTCTGTCTGTCTGTCTGCCTGTCTGCCTGTCTGTCTGTCTGTCTGTCTGTCTGTCTGTCTGCCTGCCTGCCTGTCTGTCTCTAGCTGGTGTCCTATGGAGGTTTCCTGAACTACACTTTGGTTTATGACATCCCATTGGACAATGAGGACCGTTCTCTCCCCGCCCACTCTGACATCATCCTGGAGGTGAGGAGACGTTGTATTTCAGGTCTGTGGTTGCAGTAAGTTCCACCAACTCTAAACTGATTCCTCCTCTCTCATCTCCAGGGTAATGGTCGAGCCCTTCGTCTCTCACCGCCTCACCTCCTCTTCCTTTCGCCATTGGCTGGGCGCTCGGTTGCCATGGCGATGGTCGCGCAGCGGTTCCTAGATATGCAAACAGGCCGACTCATTACCCGTGATGACCTGCTGTCAGTCCTCGCTGACGTGACATCGTTGATGGTCAGAGTTCACCTGAACACCTCTGCTGATGGCCCGATACGGTAAGGACTCTGTAATCTGATTACACCTTACATAAGAGTAATATGAATACACCTAATATGACAGTAATCTGATTATAATTATAGGACTAATATGTAAACTGACCATGACACATTATCAGAGATAAATTAAAATAGTGGCTTCTGTGAGTATAATCCCACAGTCAGTGTAGTCTCCTCTGGTGTGGAAGGTGTAATTTAGCCCATTCAACCCATCATGGTGCTCACACACCATGAGCCGCCGCCATGTAATGCAGTGATAAGATGTCGTAGTCATTTCACGCATTTCTGTGAAATCAGGTTAACGCCCATTTCGACAATTCAGCTTGCAAGATATGAAACATTGGCACACAAACAACATGCTGCAGTTGGAAGCAAGAAAACAAACCAAACTAAAAACGAGCTTTGAGTCTGGGGAGCGGGGGGAGACAACTCTCTGCAGTACCCATTTAAAACACTTGCTGTCAGTGTTACACATTTCTCCTTTAACATTTCTCTGTCTGTCTGTCTTTTAGGCTCAGTTCAGTGTCTCTGGACATCGCTGTTCCTGGTGTAGTTTCTGGTGTTCACGCGTTTGCTGTTGAGACGTGTGAATGCCCGTGGGGTTACAGCGGCACTTCCTGTGAGGTCAGCAGTTCATTTAAATCATTTTCATTGTTACTGTCACCAACACTAATGTCAGCACTGTTATAACACTGTTATTACTGATGGTACTGTCAGCACAGTTATTAATGTCACTACATTATTATACTGTTATTGCCGTCAAGAGGTAGGTCTGTTTTTGTTGTTGCTTTTGTGGGCGATGGACCTCATAAATGAGCCCATCTTGCTGGTGATGATGTATGGCCCTTGCCGCTTTGCTAAGATCTTGCTGTTGAAAGAAGAGAGAAGCAATAGGACTTACTGGCCAGGCTGGAAGTCACAGTGCTGAGCCTGTTGGCCTTACCAGCCACATGCAGGTTGACCTCTGCGTCCATCTGGTATTTTGTCAACCAATTCCTCATCTCAAGCACAAACTGCATCACCTGTATGTCACATGGAGTGGTGAAAGGAGCCTCCCAGCCCTTTCAGTGTAGATCCAATGGGCCACGTACATCTCAGCCATACAAAAGTTCAAATAGGGAGAAGCCAGTTGAGGCTTGGATATCATCTCTTTTAGGCAAAGAGCAAAAATGGCAGCAAGTGGTCCCAGTCCTCGCAGTGTCATACACAAACTCTGGTTGAATCTTTCAAGCAGAGTGGTACGGTGGGACAACTACATCAACCTGGAGGTGTTTGGTCCCCTGGTCCATCAGGATTTCATCCTGTATCCCCACTCTGGAGAACAGTTGTACCAAAACACCCATAACAATGGGAATGGTGATGGTGTGCAGGGATTCTGGGTAATGGGTAGCAAAGTCACACATGATCAAGATGTATTGGTGACCACAATGTCCACGGTAAAGGAGGAAAGGAGTTGAGATGACAGGAAGAGGCTGCAGTAAAGCTTGATCAGACTTGTGTCAGAGTCAGTTTCCACTGGCAGTCCATGGGGACAGGTATGACTCAACACAGGACCCCGTCTACAGGCAGGTTTTATTCTACCCCTGTTTATCAATGGTAACAGTTAAGTCAGCTTTGGGATAATGATGCTTACCCCCACAAACACACACAATGTCCTCCTGTTTGCTTTAATCCACACTGCCTGCTGGCACCAGACTGTTCTGAAGCAGAGGCAACAGAAACACTGTTTTATAGTGCTAAACTCTCACTTCCTTATCCCCATGGGGCCCCACCTCAGGCTGGTGTGCACAGTAAGCACCTGTGAGCAGTGCTGGTGTTTCCTGGAAGCAGGCCTGGGCTGGGTGGCTGTAGTGTTGGTCGGTGTATTGTTCTGATCTGAAGTGTGTAGCTGGTCCTCCTCT
Organism: Scomber colias; assembly: GCA_021039105.1. Lineage (NCBI taxonomy): Eukaryota > Metazoa > Chordata > Actinopteri > Scombriformes > Scombridae > Scomber > Scomber colias. Next base: position 37,213 of record JAJDFG010000328.1, read on the forward strand.
CCAAGTGTTGAGGTACTGTAGACCCAGCACGGCAGCCACAAGTCCATCCACTGGGTCATGCTCCTTCAGCCAGGTCCCTACCTCAAAGAGAAGATGATGGCCTCACCAACCTCCTGCTTAGGCCTCCAATGCTATTCCAGAGAGAGCAGTGGACCAAGTAGTTATGCCCACTTACTGCCAGTACAGTTGTTACACTGTGATTACTGCCAGTGCAGTTATTACACTGTAATTACTGCCAGTGCAGTTATTACACTGTAATTACTGCCAGTGCAGTTATTACACTGTAATTACTGCCAGTGCAGTTATTACACTGTGATTACTGTCAGTGCAGTTATTACACTGTAATTACTGCCAGTGCAGTTATTACACTGTAATTACTGCCAGTGCAGTTATTACACTGTGATTACTGCCAGTGCAGTTATTACACTGTAATTACTGCCAGTGCAGTTATTACACTGTAATTACTGTCAGTGCAGTTATTACACTGTGATTACTGCCAGTGCAGTTATTACACTGTAATTACTGCCAGTGCAGTTATCACAGTGTAATTACAGTGATTACTGCCATTACTCTCACAGATCCTGAGGAAAACATCTTTAGGCTTCCTGTTCTCTTTTCATATCTGTGTTTTTGTGTGTTTTTGTGTGTTTCAGTCGTGTCTTCCAGGCTTTTACCGTGTGGGGGGGGTGTTGTTTGGAGGAAACTGTATGCAGTGTGAATGTAACGACCACGCTGCAGAATGTGACATCAATGGAGTTTGTTTGGTGAGTTAGAAAACACAAGAACTAATGATCAATAAAAATATGCAGCAGTTGTTTTCAATCAATTTAACATCAGTGTAGAGGTTTCATACATGTACCGTGTATATATATGTACACACACACACACACACACACACACACACACACACACACATATAATATATATATATATAAACACACAGTGGATGATCAGATGCTGGTGTTTCTGTAGCTGATGGTTGAGTCTCTGTCTCTCAGGATTGTTCCCATAATACGACGGGTCCTCACTGTGATCAGTGTCTACCTGGTTTCTATGGCGACGCTACAGAGGGAACAGCTGAGGACTGTCAGCGTTGTGCGTGTCCTCTGATGGAGCCGTCCAACAGGTGATTCAGTCTCACCTGTGTGTGTGTGTGTGTGTTACAGTGTGTGTGTGTGTGTGTGTGTGTGTGTGTGTGTGTGTGTGTTATTGCTCAGTTTCAGTCTCACCTGTGTGCGTGTGTGTGTGTGTGTGCGCGTGTGTGTGTGTGTGTGTGTGTTTTTGCTCAGTTTCAGACTCACCTGTGTGTGTGTGTGTGTGTGTGTGTGTGTGTGTGTGTGTGTTTTTGCTCAGTTTCAGACTCACCTGTGCGTGTGTGTGCGTGTGTGTGTGTGTGTGTGTGTGTGTGTGTGTGTGTGTGTGTGTGTGTGTGTGTTTTTGCTCAGTTTCAGACTCACCTGTGTGTGTGTGTGTGTTATTGCTCAGTTTCAGACTCACCTGTGTGCGTGTGTGTTATTGCTCAGTTTCAGTCTCACCTGTGTGCTGGACGCGTCTGGGAAGGTGTCATGTGACCAGTGTCAGGACGGATACACCGGGAACAACTGTGAAAGGTGAGAATGACTCACAGGTGGATAGACCAATCAGAGGTGGTGGACCTCTTGTGACACCTGTCTGTCTCCTGTATCCCCAGGTGTGCCAGTGGTTTCTATGGCAACCCACAGGTAGTGGGCAGGGCCTGCACCCCCTGTGAATGCAATGGTAACGTGGATGTTAACGAGGCCGGGCACTGTGACACCGTAACTGGGGAATGCCTACGTTGCCTTGGCAACACTGCCGGGAGACATTGCGAAGTCTGTCAGCTCGGTTACTATGGAGACGCCGTACACGCCAAGAACTGTCAAGGTGAGACACAAGCACACACACATTAGGGTTAACACTCACACACACACTCACACACACACACACACACACACACACACTCTCTCTCTCTCTCTCACACACACACACACACACACACTCTCTCTCTCTCTCTCACACACACACACACACACACACACACACACTCTCTCTCTCTCTCTCTCACACACACACACACACACAGGAATGTTGATCTTCTTGAATCCAGATTAGACCTCTGCCCTTTTTGGTCTGCTGTGTCACATGACTGTGTGTGTGTGTCTGTGTGTGTGTGCATGTGCACCATCTAGTGGTGACATCATCAAACTGCAGTCTGATGATCAATAGCATGAAACATTAATACGATGATTCATTTAAACTTTAAACAGATACTGTGAGGTTCATTAAGGGTTAGGGTTAGGGGGTTAGGGTTAGGGTTGGGGGTTAGGGGTTAGGGGTTGGGGGTTGGGGGTTAGGGGTTAGGGGGTTGGGGGTTAGGGTTGGGGGTTGGGGGTTAGGGGTTAGGGTTAGGGGTTGGGGGTTAGGGTTGGGGGTTAGGGGGTTGGGGGTTAGGGTTAGGGGTTGGGGGTTAGGGTTAGGGTTAGGGGTTAGGGGTTGGGGGTTAGGGTTAGGGGGTTAGGGGTTAGGGGGTTAGGGGTTAGGGGTCATTGTGATGCACTCACACTATTACTGATTAGTGTCATTGATCAGTTTGTGGGCGTGTCTCTCTCAGAGTGCAGCTGTGATGTAAGCGGCGCCCTCTCCAGTGTGTGTGATGTCATCACGGGTCAGTGCGTGTGCAGAGAGAACGTGACGGGACGCAACTGTGACCTCTGCCAGGTGAGATTTACCAACGTTTAATATCCATCCATCCTTCATCCATCCATCCATCATCCTTCATCCATCCATCATCCATCATCCATCCATCCATCCATCATCCATCCTTCATCCATCCATCCATCATCCATCCATCATCCATCCATCATCCATCATCCATCCATCCATCCATCATCCATCCATCCATCATCCATCCATCATCCATCCATCCATCCATCCATCCATCCATCATCCATCCTTCATCCATCCATCCATCATCCATCCATCATCCATCATCCATCCATCATCCATCCATCCATCCATCATCCATCCATCCTTCATCCATCTATCCATCCATCCATCCATCATCCATCATCCATCCATCCATCCATCATCCATCATCCATCCTTCATCCATCCATTATCCATCCATCCATCATCCATCCATCCATCCATCCATCATCCATCCATCCATCCATCATCCATCATCCATCCTTCATCCATCATCCATCCATCCATCCATCATCCATCCATCATCCATCATCCATCCATCCATCCATCCTTCATCCATCCTTCATCCATCCTTCATCCATCTATCCATCCATCCATCCATCATCCATCATCCATCTATCCTTCATCCATCATTCATCATCCATCCATCCATCATCCATCCATCATCCATCATTCATCCATCCATTATCCATCCATCCATCCATCCATCATCCATCCATCATCCATCCATCCATCATCCATCATCCATCCATCCATCCATCATCCATCATCCATCCATCCATCCATCATCCATCATCCATCATCCATCCATCCATCCATCCATCATCCATCATCCATCCATCCATCCATCCATCATCCATCATCCATCATCCATCCATTCATCATCCATCCATCATCCATCATCCATCCATCATCCATCCATCCATCATCCATTCATCATCCATCCATCCATCCATCCATCCATCATTCATCATCCATCCATCCATCCATCCATCATCCATCATTCATCATCCGTCCATCCATCCATTATCCATCCATCCATCATCCATCCATCCATCATCCATCATTCATCATCCATCCATCCATCCATCCATCCATCATCCATCATTCATCATCCATCCATCCATCCATTATCCATCCATCCATCCATCCATCATCCATCCATCATTCATCATCCATCCATCATCCATCATTCATCATTCATCATCCATCCATCCATCCATCATCCATCATCCATCATCCATCCATCCATCCATCCATCCATCATCCATCCATCCTTCATCCATCTATCCATCATCCATCCATCCATCCATCCATCATTCATCATCCATCCATCCATCCATCCATCCATTCATCCATCCATCATCCATCCATCCATCCATCCATCCATCATCCATCCATCCATCCATCCATCATCCATTCATCCATCCATCATCCATCCATCCATCCATCCATCCATCATCCATCCTTCATCCATCCATCCATCATCCATCCATCCATCATCCATCCATCCATCCATCATCCATCATCCATCATCCATCCATCCATCCATCCATCATCCATCCATCATCATCCATCCATCATCCATCCATCATCCATCCATCATCCCTCCATCCATTATCCATCATCCATCATCCATCCATCATCCATCCATCATCCATCATCCATCCATCATCCATCCATCCATCATCCATCCATCCATCATCCATCATCCATCATTCATCATCCATCCATCATCCATCCATCCATCATCCATCATCCATCCATCATCTATCATCCATCCATCATCCATCCATCCATCATCCATCCATCCATCCATCCATCCATCCATCATCCATCCATCCATCATCCATCCATCCATCATCCATCATCCATCCATCATCCATCCATCATCCATCCATCCATCATCCATCCATCCATCCATCATCCATCCATCATCCATCATCCATCCATCATCCATCCATCATCCATCATCCATCCATCATCCATCCATCCATCATCCATCCATCCATCATCCATCATCCATCCATCATCCATCCATCCATCATCCATCCATCCATCATCCATCCATCCATCATTCATCCATCCATCCATCATCCATCATCCATCATCCATCCATCCATCCATCCATCCATCCATCCATCCATCATCCATCATCCATCCATCCATCCATCATCCATCATCCATCCATCATCCATCCATCCATCATCCATCCATCATCCATCCATCCATCCATCATCCATCCATCCATCCATCATCCATCCATCCATCATCCATCCATCATCCATCCATCATCCATCCATCCATCCATCATTCATCATCCATCCATCCATCCATCCATCCATCCATCCATCATCCATTATCCATCCATCCATCCATCATCCATCATCCATCCATCATCCATCATCCATCCATCATCCATCCATCCATCATCCCTCCATCATCCATCCATCCATCCATCATCCATCCATCATCCATCCATCCATCCATCCATCCATCCATCATCCATCCATCCATCCATCCATCCATCCATCCATCATCCATCATCCATCCATCCATCCATCATCCATCATCCATCCATCATCCATCATCCATCCATCATCCATCCATCCATCATCCATCCATCCATCCATCCATCCATCCATCATCCATCCATCCATCATTCATCATCCATCCATCCATCCATCCATCCATCCATCCATCCATCATCCATCATCCATCCATCATCCATCATCCATCATCCATCCATCATTCACTCATTTGTTCTTTTTTTCAGTCGGGGTTTTTCGGGCTGCAAAGTGGGCGGGGCTGTCGGGCCTGTGGCTGCAGCCAATCAGGGTCTGTGTCTGAGTCATGTGATGATGAGGGGCGGTGCCAGTGTGTGGAAGGCGTGGCGGGAGACAAGTGTGACCGCTGTAGCCGTGGTTACTATGGTTTCCATAGTAACAGCTGTACAGGTACATAAAATGAACAGGTAACATGGCTGGCTGCTGATTGGTGGACTCACTCATCTCTGATTGGCTGACACTTTCTTCTCCTCCCAGCATGCAACTGTGATCACACCGGCGGGAACTGCGACCCCGAGAGTGGCGAGTGCACCTGCCCCCCCCACACAGAGGGACTCACCTGTGACAGGTGTGAGACAGGTTACTATGGTTACGACCACATCACCGGCTGCAAGGTACGACACACACATTACTACACACTACTACACACTACTGCACACTACTACACACTAATGCACACTACTGCACACTACTACACACTACTACACACTACTGCACACTAATACACACTACTACACACTACTGCACACTAATACACACTACTACACACTACTACACACTAATGCACACTACTACACATTACTGCACACTACTACACACTACTGTACACTAATACACATTACTGCACACTACTACACACTAATGCACACTACTACACACTAATACACACTACTACACACTACTACACACTACTACACACTACTACACACTAATGCACACTACTACACACTACTGCACACTAATACACACTACTACACACTACTGCACACTACTACACACTAATGCACACTACTACACACTACTGCACACTACTACACACTACTGCACACTACTGCACACACTACTACACACTACTACACACTACTGCACACTACTGCACACTACTGCACACTACTACACACTACTACACACTACTGCACACTACTACACACTAATGCACACTACTGCACACTACTACACACTACTGCACACTACTGCACACTACTGCACACTACTACACACTACTGCACACTACTACACACTACTGCACACTACTGCACATTACTACACACTACTACACACTACTGCACACTACTGCACACTACTACACACTACTACACACTACTGTACACTAATACACACTACTACACACTAATACACACTACTACACACTACTGTACACTAATACACACTACTACACACTACTACACACTACTGTACACTAATACACACTACTACACACATTACTACACACTACTACACACTACTACACACTACTGCACACTACTACACACTACTACACACTACTGCACACTACTACACACTACTACACACTAATGTACACTAATACACACTACTACACACTACTGCACACTAATGCACACTACTACACACTACTACACACTACTACACACTACTGCACACTACTGCACACTACTACACACTACTGCACACTACTGCACACTAATGCACACTACTGCACACTACTACACACTACTACACACTACTGCACACTACTACACACTACTGCACACTACTGCACACTAATGCACACTACTACACACTACTACACACTAATGTACACTAATACACACTACTACACACTACTATACACTAATGTACACTAATACACACTAATGCACACTACTACACACTACTACACACTACTACACACTAATGCACACTACTACACACTACTGCACACTACTACACACTACTACACACTAATGCACACTACTACACACTACTACACACTAATGTACACTAATACACACTAATGCACACTACTACACACTACTACACACTACTACACACTAATGCACACTACTACACACTACTGCACACTACTGCACACTACTGCACACTAATGCACACTACTACACACTACTACACACTACTGCACACTACTGCACACTACTACACACTACTGCACACTACTACACACTACTGCACACTACTGCACACTACTACACACTACTGCACACTACTGCACACTAATGCACACTACTACACACTACTACACACTAATGTACACTAATACACACTACTACACACTACTACACACTAATGTACACTAATACACACTAATGCACACTACTACACACTACTACACACTACTACACACTAATGCACACTACTACACACTACTGCACACTACTACACACTACTACACACTAATGCACACTACTACACACTACTACACACTAATGTACACTAATGCACACTACTACACACTACTACACACTACTACACACTAATGCACACTACTACACACTACTGCACACTACTACACACTACTACACACTAATGCACACTAATACACACTACTACACACTACACACTACTACACACTACTACACACTACTACACACTAATGCACACTAATACACACTACACACTACTACACACTACTACACACTAATGCACACTAATACACACTACTACACACTACACACTACTACACACTACTACACACTAATACACACTACTACACACTAATACACACTAATGCACACTACTACACACTACTACACACTACTACACACTAATGCACACTACTACACACTACTACACACTGCTACACACTACTACACACTACTACACACTACTACACACACTAACAGTCTCACCTCTCTTCAGCCATGCAGCTGCAGCGCAGCAGGAAGCTCCGCCCCTCAGTGTGATCTGACCAATGGGCAGTGTCGCTGCAGAGCTGGGTTCTCTGGCAGGTCATGTGACCAGTGTGCCCCCGGTCACTACGGTTTCCCAGCATGCTCGGCGTGTGGCTGTGACGTGGAGGGAACGGAGGCGGCGTTCTGCAACACGACACTGAGAGTCTGTGACTGTCGACACACCGGAGAGTGTGTGTGCAAGGTAACCCTGTGTGTGTGTGTGTGTGTGTGTGTGTGTGCAAGGTAACCCTGTGTGTGTGTGTGTGTGTGTGTGTGTGTGTGTGTGCAAGGTAACCCTGTGTGTGTGTGCAAGGTAACCCTGTGTGTGTGTGTGTGTGTGTGTGTGTGCAAGGTAACCCTGTGTGTGTGTGTGTGTGTGTGTGCAAGGTAACCCTGTGTGTGTGTGTGTGGTAACCCTGTGTGTGTGTGTGTGGTAACCCTGTGTGTGTGTGTGTGTGTGTGTGTGCAAGGTAACCCTGTGTGTGTGTGTGTGTGTGTGTGTGTGTGTGGTAACCTTGTGTGTGTGTGTGCAAGGTAACCCTGTGTGTGTGTGTGTGTGTGTGTGTGTGTGTGTGTGCAAGGTAACCCTGTGTGTGTGTGTGTGTGTGTGTGTGTGTGTGTGTGTGTGTGTGTGCAAGGTAACCCTGTGTGTGTGTGTGTGTGTGTGTGTGTGTGTGTGTGTGTGTGTGTGTGCAAGGTAACCCTGTGTGTGTGTGTGCAAGGTAACCCTGTGTGTGTGTGTGTGTGTGTGTGTGTGTGTGTGTGTGTGTGTGTGTGTGGTAACCTTGTGTGTGTGTGTGTGTATGGTAACCCTGTGTGTGTGTGTGTGGTAACCCTGTGTGTGTGTGTGTGTGTGTGCAGGCGGGCGTGGCCGGCCGGCGCTGTGAGGAGTGTGTCTCTGGGTGGTTCGGTCTCTCAGCGGAGAATCCAGACGGCTGCTCTCAGTGTTTCTGTTCAGGACTGAGCCGAGACTGTGAGGAGCAGGGCGGCCTCAGCAGGGAGCCGGTGAGTTAACGTTTAACCATCCCTAACCATCTAAACATGTTATATCTCTAACCCTAACCCTCTAAACATGTTATATCTCTAACCCTAACCCTCTAAACATGTTATATCTCTAACCCAGCCTCATCTAAACATGTTATATCTCTAACCCTAACCCTCTAAACATGTTATATCTCTAACCCAGCCTCATCTAAACATGTTATATCTCTAACCCAGCCTCATCTAAACATGTTATAACTCTAACCCTAACCCTCTAAACATGTTATATCTCTAACCCAGCCTCATCTAAACATGTTATATCTCTAACCCAGCTTCATCTAAACATGTTATATCTCTAACCCTAACCCTCTAAATATGTTATATCTCTAACCCAGCCTCATCTAAACATGTTATATCTCTAACCCTAACCCTCTAAACATGTTATAACTCTAACCCTAACCCTCTAAACATGTTATATCCCTAACCCTAACCCTCTAAACATGTTATATCTCTAACCCAGCCTCATCTAAACATGTTATATCTCTAACCCTAACCCTCTAAACATGTTATATCTCTAACCCTAACCCTCTAAACATGTTATATCTCTAACCCAGCCTCATCTAAACATGTTATATCTCTAACCCTAACCCTCTAAACATGTTATATCTCTAACCCTTACCCTCTAAACATGTTATATCTCTAACCCTAACCCTCTAAACATGTTATATCTCTAACCCAGCCTCATCTAAACATGTTATATCTCTAACCCAGCCTCATCTAAACATGTTATATCTCTAACCCTAACCCAGCCTCATCTAAACATGTTATATCCCTAACCCTAACCCTCTAAACATGTTATATCTCTAACCCTAACCCTCTAAACATGTTATATCTCTAACCCAGCCTCATCTAAACATGTTATATCTCTAACCCTAACCCTCTAAACATGTTATATCCCTAACCCTAACCCTCTAAACATGTTATATCTCTAACCCAGCCTCATCTAAACATGTTATATCCCTAACCCTAACCCTCTAAACATGTTATATCCCTAACCCTAACCCTCTAAACATGTTATATCTCTAACCCAGCCTCATCTAAACATGTTATATCTCTAACCCAGCCTCATCTAAACATGTTATATCTCTAACCCAGCCTCATCTAAACATGTTATATCTCTAACCCAGCCTCATCTAAACATGTTATATCCCTAACCCTAACCCTCTAAACATGTTATAACTCTAACCCAGCCTCATCTAAACATGTTATATCTCTAACCCAGCCTCATCTAAACATGTTATATCTCTAACCCAGCCTCATCTAAACATGTTATATCTCTAACCCAGCCTCATCTAAACATGTTATATCTCTAACCCAGCCTCATCTAAACATGTTATATCTCTAACCCAGCCTCATCTAAACATGTTATATCCCTAACCCTAACCCTCTAAACATGTTATATCCCTAACCCTAACCCTCTAAACATGTTATATCCCTAACCCTAACCCTCTAAACATGTTATATCCCTAACCCTAACCCTCTAAACATGTTATATCCCTAACCCTAACCCTCTAAACATGTTATATCTCTAACCCTAACCCTCTAAACATGTTATATCTCTAACCCTAACCCTCTAAACATGTTATATCCCTAACCCTAACCCAGCCTCATCTAAACATGTTATATCTCTAACCCAGCCTCATCTAAACATGTTATATCTCTAACCCAGCCTCATCTAAACATGTTATATCTCTAACCCAGCCTCATCTAAACATGTTATATCTCTAACCCTAACCCTCTAAACATGTTATATCTCTAACCCTAACCCTCTAAACATGTTATATCTCTAACCCTAACCCTCTAAACATGTTATATCTCTAACCCAGCCTCATCTAAACATGTTATATCTCTAACTGTGACTCTAACCCAGCCTCATCTAAACATGTTATATCTCTAACTGTGACTCTAACCCAGCCTCATCTAAACATGTTATATCTCTAACCCAGCCTCATCTAAACATGTTATATCTCTAACTGTGACTCTAACCCAGCCGGTTGGTTGAGCTAAGAAAAGGAAAAGTCATGTGCAGGCTCTTTACACACAGAGCAAGGTTAGGGTTAATTTAAACTCAACATTCCCACATGAGCTTGTTTTAGATAACTAAGTCGGGCTTTTTAAACGATTCATCTAACGATTAATTTTTTGATAATCGATTATTTTATTACTTTACACATTATGAATATCAAAAAACATTGATTTCTTATAACATTTCAATATTTATTTAACATTTCTTTAATACATACTTCAGCTCATTGCTCCTAAAATCTAGCTCCTCTGAGCTCTTGCCTACCCTTCACCACCTAAACCCTGATCTTCAATAATGAATTACAGTCGTCCAGTCCAGACGTAACTAATGCACAGACTCAAATCCACTTCTGTCCTTGCCAGACGTGCAATATTGCTGTGGTGGAAGGACGCTGCCCTAACCCTCCAGCTACCACCTGTAGGGTTAGGGTTAGTACCACCTGTAGGGTCAGGGTTAGTCCCACCTGTAGGGTCAGGGTTAGTACCACCTGTAGGGTCAGGGTCAGGGTTAGTACCAGCTGTAGGGTCAGGGTCAGGGTTAGTACCAGCTGTAGGGTCAGGGTTAGTACCAGCTGTAGGGTTAGGGTTAGTACGACCTGTAGGGTTAGGGTTAGTACCAGCTGTAGGGTCAGGGTTAGTACGACCTGTAGGGTTAGGGTTAGTACCACCTGTAGGGTCAGGGTCAGGGTTAGTACCAGCTGTAGGGTCAGGGTTAGTACCAGCTGTAGGGTTAGGGTTAGTACGACCTGTAGGGTTAGGGTTAGTACCAGCTGTAGGGTCAGGGTTAGTACGACCTGTAGGGTTAGGGTTAGTACCACCTGTAGGGTCAGGGTTAGTACCAGCTGTAGGGTCAGGGTTAGTACGACCTGTAGGGTCAGGGTTAGTACGACCTGTAGGGTCAGGGTTAGTACCAGCTGTAGGGTCAGGGTTAGTACGACCTGTAGGGTCAGGGTTAGTACCACCTGTAGGGTCAGGGTTAGTACCACCTGTAGGGTCAGGGTCAGGGTTAGTAACCAGCTGTAGGGTCAGGGTCAGGGTTAGTACCAGCTGTAGGGTCAGGGTTAGTACGACCTGTAGGGTCAGGGTTAGTACCACCTGTAGGGTCAGGGTTAGTACCAGCTGTAGGGTCAGGGTCAGGGTTAGTACCAGCTGTAGGGTTAGGGTTAGTACCACCTGTAGGGTCAGGGTCAGGGTTAGTACCAGCTGTAGGGTCAGGGTTAGTACGACCTGTAGGGTTAGGGGTAGTACCAGCTGTAGGGTCAGGGTCAGGGTTAGTACGACCTGTAGGGCCTGTTTGGGCCAGCTGTTAGCAAGTTAAAATGCATCATGTACACATGCACATAAAACTCTTTCCAATTGAAATAAAAGAGATAATCTCTGTCTTCCTCCCTGGATAGATCACCTTGGCTCGCTCTCCAGCTTTGCTGACTGTGGTCAGTCAGTCGAACCTGCAGGGCGTAGTATCTGGAGTCTACCAGCAGAGCGGCGACATTCTGCTTGATACCCGTCAGCTCAACACGAGCAGGCTGGCTGGGCCGCTCTACTGGAGGCTGCCCCGCCAGTTTGAAGGAAACCAGGTACTGTCACCCAAACTGTAGCCTTACAGCACTTGAACACAGCGGTACGGGACTTTTCGGGAGTTTTCGGCCCAAGATGTCGACATGTTTGTTGTTTCTGTTTTGTAGCTGCTGTCATATGGCGGACTGCTGTCTTATGTCGTGACCTTCTATGCTGATCATGGCTCTGGGTTGGCCAATCGAGAGCCTCAGGTGCTGCTGAGGGGCGGGACCCTGAGGAATCTAGTCATATACACAGACATGGTTGCCCCTGGCAACGGCATCAGGACACAGCACAATGTCAGGCTGACAGAGGTACGACACGCTGCAGGGAATCAACATGATCAGTGTTTAAAACAGATGATGGTTCATTATAACTCTGTGTGTGTGTGTGTGTGTGTGTGCGTGTGTGTGTGTGTGTGTGTGTGTGTGTGTGTGTGTGTCACAGCACAAGTGGAAGTATTTTAACTCGGTGTCGGAGAAAGGAGTGAGTCGCGCTGACTTCATGTCTGTCCTCAGTAACGTCCGATACGTCATCATCAAAGCTTCATACGGGACGAGACTTCAGCAGAGCAGGTACACAGTGACATCATTCATACCTGTGACATCATCATTCATACCAGTGACATCATCTCTCATACCAGTGACATCATCTTGTGTTGTTCTGTAAGGATATCTAACGTCACCATGGAAACAGCAGTGGAGGCGGGGGAGGCAGAGGGGGACATAGCCAGACTGATCGAGTCCTGCACCTGTCCACCAGGACACGCCGGACTTTCCTGTCAGGTATTTTCACTGTGTGTCACCATGGCAACCACATGGTTGTTTTACTCAACCTGTAGCATGTTAGCATGTATCCAGTAACCATGACGACAGAATTGCATCCTGCTGCTGTCCAATCAAAATACAGAACTCTGATGTCACTAAGAGGAACCTGACCCTCACCTGTCTGTGTCTCACCTGTCTGTGTCTCACCTGTCTGTCTCTCACCTGTCTGTCTCTCATCTGTCTGTCTCTCACCTGTCTGTCTCTCACCTGTCTGTAGGAATGTGCTCCGGGTTATTTCCACCAGCTACGGTCTGAGTTGTCGTCTCAGGATCAAAAATCGCTGTTTGTGCGTCCGTGTGTTCGCTGTCGCTGCAACAACCACAGCGAGATCTGCGACCAGGAGACCGGAGAGTGCCAGGTAAATACGGACAGTAGAGGACAGTAGGAGACAGTAGGAGACAGTAGAGGACAGTAGGACACAGTAGGAGACAGTAGAGGACAGTAGAGGACAGTAGGAGACAGTAGAGGACAGTATGAGACAGTAGAGGACAGTAGGAAACAGTAGGAGACAGTAGAGGACAGTAGGAGACAGTAGAGGACAGTAGGAGACAGTAGAAGACAGTAGAAGACAGTAGAAGACAGTAGGAGACAGTGAGAGGCAGTAGAGGACAGTAGAGGACAGTAGGAGGCAGTAGGAGACAGTAGAGGACAGTAGGAGACAGTAGAGGACAATAGGAGACAGTAGAGGACAGTAGAGTACAGTAGGAGACAATAGAGGACAGTGGAGCACAGTAAGAGACAGTAGAGGACAGTAGAGGACAGTAGGAGACAGTAGGAGACAGTAGGAGATAGTAGAGGACAGTAGAAGATAGTAGAGGACAGTAGGAAACACTAGGAGACAGTAGAGGACAGTAGGAGACAATAAAAGGCAGTAGAGGACAGTAGAGGACAGTAGGAGGCAGTAGGAAACAGTAGAGCACAGTAGGGGACAGTATGAGACAGTAGAGCACAGTAGGGGACAGTAGGAAACAGTAGAGCACAGTAGGGGACAGTAGGAGACAGTAGAGGACAGTAGGAGACAGTAGAGGACAATAGGAGACAGTAGAGCACAGTAGGAGACAGTAGAGAAAAGTAGAGGACAGTAGGAGATAGTAGGACATAGTAGAGGACAGTAGGGGGCAGTAGAGGACAGTAGGAGACAGTAGAGGACAGTAGAGGACAGTAGGAGACAGTAGGAGACAATAAAAGGCAGTAGAGGACAGTAGAGGACAGTAGGAGGCAGTAGGAGACAGTAGAGCACAGTAGGGGACAGTAGGAGACAGTAGAGGACAGTAGGAGACAGTAGAGCACAGTAGGAGACAGTAGAGAAAAGTAGAGGACAGTAGGAGATAGTAGGAGATAGTAGAGGAGAGTAGGGGACAGTAGAGCACAGTAGGGGACAGAAGGGGACAGTAGGAGACAGTAGAGGACAGTAGGAGATAGTAGGAGACAGTAGAGGAGAGTAGAGGACAGTAGGAGACAGTAGAAGACAGTAGAGGACAGAAGGAGACAGTAGAGGACAGTAGAGGACAGTAGGGGACAGTAGGGGACAGTAGAGGAGAGTAGGAGACAGCAGGAGACAGTAGAGGACAGTAGGGGACAGTAGAGGACAGTAGGGGACAGTAGGGGACAGTAGGAGACAGTAGAGGACAGTAGGAGACAGTGGGAGACAGTAGAGGAGAGTAGAGGACAGTAGGGG
>JAJDFG010000328.1:60000-72500 GCA_021039105.1 Scomber colias
TTAGGGGTATTGATGATGGGTTAGTGATGATGGGTTAGGGTAGTGATGATGGGTTAGGGTTATTGGTGATGGGTTAGGGGTATTGATGATGGGTTAGGGGTATTGATGATGGGTTAGTGATGATGGGTTAGGGGTATTGATGATGGGTTAGGGGTATTGATGATGGGGTATTGATGATGGGTTAGGGGTATTGATGATGGGGTAGTGATGATGGGTTAGGGGTATTGATGATGGGGTAGTGATGATGGGTTAGGGGTTGGGGGTATTAATGATGGGGTAGTGATGATGGGTTAGGGGTATTGATGATGGGTTAGTGATGATGGGTTAGGGGTATTGATGATGGGTTAGGGGTATTGATGATGGGGTATTGATGATGGGTTAGGGGTACTGATGATGGGGTATTGATGATGGGTTAGGGGTATTGATGATGGGGTAGTGATGATGGGTAAGGGGTAGTGATGATGGGTTAGGGTTATTGGTGATGGGTTAGGGGTATTGATGATGGGTTAGGGGTATTGATGATGGGTTAGGGGTATTGATGATGGGTTAGGGGTATTGATGATGGGGTAGTGATGATGGGTAAGGGGTAGTGATAATGGGTTAGGGGTATTGATGATGGGTTAGTGATGATGGGTTAGTGATGATGGGTTAGTGATGATGGGTTAGGGGTATTGATGATGGGTTAGGGGTATTGATGATGGGTTAAGGGTATTGATGATGGGTTAGGGGTATTGATGATGGGGTAGTGATGATGGGTTAGGGGTAGTGATGATGGGTTAGGGGTAGTGATGATGGGTTAGGGGTATTGATGATGGGGTAGTGATGATGGGTTAGGGGTATTGATGATGGGGTAGTGATGATGGGTTAGGGGTATTAATGATGGGGTAGTGATGATGGGGTATTGATGATGGGTTAGGGGTAGTGATGATGGGTTAGGGGTTAGTGATGATGGGTTAGGGGTATTGATGATGGGGTAGTGATGATGGGTTAGGGGTATTGATGATGGGGTAGTGATGATGGGTTAGGGGTATTGATGATGGGTTAGGGGTAGTGATGATGGGTTAGGGGTAGTGATGATGGGTTAGGGGTAGTGATGATGGGTTAGGGGTAGTGATGATGGGTTAGTGATGATGGGGTATTGATGATGGGTTAGGGGTAGTGATGATGGGTTAGGGGTAGTGATGATGGGGTATTGATGATGGGTTAGGGGTACTGATGATGGGGTATTGATGATGGGTTAGGGTAGTGATGATGGGGTAGTGACGATGGGTTAGGGGTAGTGATGATGGGGTATTGATGATGGGTTAGGGGTAGTGATGATGGGGTATTGATGATGGGTTAGGGGTAGTGATGATGGGTTAGGGGTATTGATGATGGGTTAGGGGTAGTGATAATGGGTTAGGGTATTGATGATGGGTTAGGGGTATTGATGATGGGTTAGGTGTAGTGATGATGGGTTAGGGGTAGTGATGATGGGTTAGGGGTATTGATGATGGGTTAGGGGTATTGATGATGGGTTAGGGGGTATTGATGATGGGTTAGGGTATTGATGATGGGGTAGTGATGATGGGTTAGGGGGTATTAATGATGGGTTAGGGGGTATTAATGATGGGTTAGGGGTATTGATGATGGGTTAGGGGTAGTGATGATGGGTTAGGGGGTATTGATGATGGGTTAGGGGTAGTGATGATGGGTTAGGGGTATTGATGATGGGTTAGGGGTATTGATGATGGGTTAGGGGTATTGATGATGGGTTAGGGGTAGTGATGATGGGTTAGGGGGTATTGATGATGGGTTAGGGGTATTGATGAAGGGTTAGGGGTAGTGATGATGGGTTAGGGGTATTAATGATGGGTTAGGGGTATTGATGATGGGTTAGGGGTATTAATGATGGGTTAGGGTTGGGGGTATTGATGATGGGGTATTGATGATGGGTTAGGGGTAGTGATGATGGGTTAGGGGTATTGATGATGGGTTAGGGGTATTGATGATGGGTTAGGGGGTATTGATGATGGGTTAGGGGTAGTGATGATGGGTTAGGGGTTGGGGGTATTAATGATGGGGTAGTGATGATGGGGTTAGGGGTTGGGGGTATTAATGATGGGGTAGTGATGATGGGTTAGGGGTTGGGGGTATTGATGATGGGGTATTGATGATGGGTTAGGGGTAGTGATGATGGGTTGGGGGTATTGATGATGGGGTTAGGGGTAGTGATGATGGGTTAGGGGGTATTGATGATGGGTTAGGGGTATTAATGATGGGGTAGTGATGATGGGTTAGGGGTATTAATGATGGGGTAGTGATGATGGGTTAGGGGTTGGGGGTATTAATGATGGGGTAGTGATGATGGGGTTAGGGGTATTGATGATGGGTTAGGGGGTATTGATGATGGGTTAGGGGTAGTGATGATGGGTTAGGGGTATTGATGATGGGTTAGGGGTAGTGATGATGGGTTAGGGGTATTGATGATGGGTTAGGGGTATTGATGATGGGTTAGGGGTATTGATGATGGGTTAGGGGTTAGTGATGATGGGTTAGGGGTATTGATGATGGGTTAGGGGTATTAATGATGGGTTAGGGGTATTAATGATGGGGTAGTGATGATGGGTTAGGGGTATTGATGAGGGGTTAGGGGTATTGATGATGGGTTAGGGTATTGATGATGGGTTAGGGGTTAGTGATGATGGGTTAGGGGTATTGATGATGGGTTAGGGGTATTAATGATGGGTTAGGGGTATTAATGATGGGGTAGTGATGATGGGTTAGGGGTATTGATGAGGGGTTAGGGGTATTGATGATGGGTTAGGGGTATTGATGATGGGTTAGGGGTATTAATGATGGGTTAGGGGTAGTGATGATGGGTTAGGGGTAGTGATGATGGGTTAGGGGTATTGATGATGGGTTAGGGGTATTGATGAGGGGTTAGGGGTATTGATGATGGGTTAGGGGTATTGATGATGGGTTAGGGGTATTAATGATGGGTTAGGGGTATTGATGATGGGTTAGGGGTATTAATGATGGGTTAGGGGTATTGATGATGGGTTAGGGGTATTGATGAGGGGTTAGGGGTATTGATGATGGGTTAGGGGTATTAATGATGGGTTAGGGGTATTGATGATGGGTTAGGGGTATTGATGATGGGTTAGGGGTATTAATGATGGGGTAGTGATGATGGGTTAGGGGTATTGATGATGGGTTAGGGGTATTGATGATGGGTTAGGGGTAGTGATGATGGGTTAGGGGTAGTGATGATGGGTTGGGGGTATTGATGATGGGTTAGGGGTATTGATGATGGGTTAGGGGTAGTGATGATGGGTTAGGGGTATTGATGATGGGGTATTGATGATGGGGTAGTGATGATGGGTTAGGGGTATTGATGATGGGTTAGGGGTATTGATGATGGGTTAGGGGTATTGATGATGGGTTAGGGGGTATTGATGATGGGTTAGGGGTATTGATGATGGGTTAGGGGTATTGATGATGGGTTAGGGGGTATTGATGATGGGTTAGGGGTATTGATGATGGGTTAGGGGGTATTGATGATGGGTTAGGGGTATTGATGATGGGTTAGGGGTATTAATGATGGGTTAGGGGTATTGATGATGGGATGTCCTGTGTGTGCAGCAGGTGGAGGCTCTGGGGGGGGAGCTGGACCAGTGGCGCCCCCTGCTGAGGAAGCAGGTGGACGGTCTGGTTGTTGGTCTGAAGACCACCGACGCTCTGGAGAAGGTTTACCTGGCGGAGAGCCACGCCCACTTCCTGCAGAGCCACGCCCACTCTGTGCACAGGTGTGTATTACTGTGTGTGTGTGTGTGTGTGTGTGTGTGTGTGTGTGATATTAATCTTATTGATTGTGTGTGTGTGTGTATGTGTGTGTGTGTGTGTGTGTGTGTGTGTGTGTGTCTCAGCTCTCTGTCCTCAGTGTGTAACGTGTCACAGAACGGCAGCGGATTGGTTCAGCTGGACGGTGACATCACAGACCGGGTGGCTTTGGCGCAGCAGGTCGCTCTGATGGCTCAGAGCTCCGCCTCCCTCGCTATTACCACGGTGAGTCAGTGAACGCGGTGAGTCAGTGACCACGGTGAGTCAGTGACCACGGTGAGTCAGTGACCACGGTGAGTCAGTGATCACGGTGAGTCAGTGACCACGGTGAGTCAGTGACCACGTGACCGTGGTGAGTCAGTGACCACGGTGAGTCAGTGACCACGGTGAGTCAGTGACCACGGTGACCACGGTGAGTCAGTGACCACGGTGAGTCAGTGACCACGGTGAGTCAGTGACCACGTGACCGTGGTGAGTCAGTGACCACGGTGAGTCAGTGACCACGGTGAGTCAGTGACCACGGTGACCACGGTGAGTCAGTGACCACGGTGACCACGGTGAGTCAGTGACCACGGTGAGTCAGTGACCACGGTGAGTCAGTGACCACGGTGACCACGGTGAGTCAGTGACCACGGTGAGTCAGTGACCGCGGTGAGCCAGTGACCGCGGTGAGTCAGTGACCACGTGACCACGGTGAGTCAGTGATCACGGTGAGTCAGTGACCACGGTGAGTCAGTGACCACGTGACCACGGTGAGTCAGTGACCACGGTGAGTCAGTGACCACGGTGAGTCAGTGACCACGGTGAGTCAGTGACCACGGTGAGTCAGTGACCACGTGACCACGGTGAGTCAGTGACCACGGTGAGTCAGTGACCACGTGACCACGGTGAGTCAGTGACCACGTGACCACGGTGAGTCAGTGACCACGTGACCACGGTGAGTCAGTGACCGCGGTGAGTCAGTGACCACGTGACCACGGTGAGTCAGTGACCACGGTGAACGCAGTGAACGCGGTGAGTCAGTGAACGCAGTGAGTCAGTGACCGCGGTGAGTCAGTGACCGCGGTGAGTCAGTGGTCACGTGACCACGGTGAGTCAGTGACCACGTGACCACGGTGAGTCAGTGATCACGTGACCACGGTGAGTCAGTGAGTCAGTGACCGCGGTGAGTCAGTGACCGCGGTGAGTCAGTGACCGTGGTGAGTCAGTGACCACGTGACCACGGTGAGTCAGTGACCACGGTGAGTCAGTGACCACGTGACCACGGTGAGTCAGTGACCACGTGACCACGGTGAGTCAGTGACCGCGGTGAGTCAGTGACCACGTGACCACGGTGAGTCAGTGACCACGGTGAGTCAGAGACCACGTGACCACGGTGAGTCAGTGACCACGGTGAGTCAGTGACCGCGTGACCACGGTGAGTCAGTGACCACGGTGAGTCAGTGACCACGTGACCACGGTGAGTCAGTGACCACGGTGAGTCAGTGACCGCGGTGAGTCAGTGACCACGGTGAGTCAGTGACCACGGTGAGTCAGAGACCGCGGTGAGTCAGAGACCGCGGTGAGTCAGTGACCACGGTGAGTCAGAGACCACGTGACCACGGTGAGTCAGAGACCACGGTGAGTCAGTGACCACGTGACCACGGTGAGTCAGTGACCACGGTGAGTCAGTGGTCACGTGACCACGGTGAGTCAGTGACCGCGGTGAGTCAGTGACCACGTGACCACGGTGAGTCAGTGACCACGGTGAGTCAGTTTGAGTCAGTGACCACGGTGAGTCAGTGACCACGGTGAGTCAGTGACCACGTGACCACGGTGAGTCAGTGACCACGGTGAGTCAGTGACCGCGGTGAGTCAGTGACCACGTGACCACGGTGAGTCAGTGACCGCGGTGAGTCAGTGACCACGTGACCACGGTGACCACGGTGACCTCGGTGAGTCAGTGACCACGGTGAGTCAGTGACCACGGTGAGTCAGTGACCACGGTGACCACGGTGACCTCGGTGAGTCAGTGACCACGGTGAGTCAGTGACCACGGTGAGTCAGTGACCACGTGACCGCGGTGAGTCAGTGACCACGGTGAGTCAGTGACCGCGGTGAGTCAGTGACCACGGTGAGTCAGTGGTCACGTGACCACGGTGAGTCAGTGACCACGGTGAGTCAGTGACCACGTGACCACGGTGAGTCAGTGACCACGGTGAGTCAGTGACCACGTGACCACGGTGAGTCAGTGACCACGGTGAGTCAGTGACCACGGTGAGTCAGTGATCACGGTGAGTCAGTGACCACGTGACCACGGTGAGTCAGAGACCGTGGTGAGTCAGTGACCACGGTGAGTCAGTGACCGCGGTGAGTCAGTGACCACGGTGAGTCAGTGACCACGGTGAGTCAGTGACCACGGTGAGTCAGTGATCACGGTGAGTCAGTGACCACGGTGAGTCAGTGACCACGTGACCGCGGTGAGTCAGTGACCACGGTGAGTCAGTGACCACGGTGACCACGGTGAGTCAGTGACCACGGTGAGTCAGTGACCACGGTGAGTCAGTGATCACGGTGAGTCAGTGACCACGGTGAGTCAGTGACCACGGTGAGTCAGTGACCACGGTGAGTCAGTGAACGCGGTGAGTCAGTTACCACGGTGAGTCAGTGACCACGGTGAGTCAGTGACCACGGTGAGTCAGTGACCACGGTGAGTCAGTGACCGCGGTGAGTCAGTGAACGCGGTGAGTCAGTTACCACGGTGAGTCAGTGACCACGGTGAGTCAGTGACCACGGTGAGTCAGTGACCACGGTGAGTCAGTGACCACGGTGAGTCAGTGACCACGGTGAGTCAGTGAACGCGGTGAGTCAGAGACCGCGGTGAGTCAGTGACCACGGTGAGTCAGTGACCACGGTGAGTCAGTGACCACGTGACCACGGTGAGTCAGTGACCACGGTGAGTCAGTGACCACGGTGAGTCAGTGACCGCGGTGAGTCAGTGACCACGGTGAGTCAGTGACCACGTGACCACGGTGAGTCAGTGAACGCGGTGAGTCAGAGACCGCGGTGAGTCAGTGACCACGGTGAGTCAGTGACCGCGGTGAGTCAGTGACCACGGTGACCATGGTGAGTCAGTGGTCACGTGATCACGTTACCACGGTGACCGCGGTGAGTCAGTAACCACGGTGACCAGGTGTTTTACGTTCAGGTGAGAAACAAACTGTGTGTTTCAGAGCATCCAATCAGAGCAGCCGCTGTCCCAGGAAGGACGAATCAGACTGAACGAGAGCGCCGAGGTTTTAGAAGGAAGCCGAGCCATCAGCAAGACAGCTGGAGGTCTGTCTCTCTACCTGTCTGTCTCTCTACCTGTCTGTCTCTCTACCTGTCTGTCTGTCTACCTGTCTGTCTCTCTACCTGTCTGTCTCTCTACCTGTCTGTCTGTCTACCTGTCTGTCTCTCTACCTGTCTGTCTCTCTACCTGTCTGTCTCTCTGTCTGTCTCTCTACCTGTCTGTCTCTCTACCTGTCTGTCTCTCTACCTGTCTGTCTGTCTACCTGTCTGTCTCTCTACCTGTCTGTCTCTCTACCTGTCTGTCTCTCTACCTGTCTGTCTCTCTACCTGTCTGTCTGTCTACCTGTCTGTCTGTCTACCTGTCTGTCTGTCTGTCTGTCTGTCTCTCTACCTGTCTGTCTCTCTACCTGTCTGTCTCTACCTGTCTGTCTCTCTACCTGTCTGTCTCTCTACCTGTCTGTCTCTCTGTCTGTCTGTCTGTCTGTCTCTCTACCTGTCTGTCTGTCTACCTGTCTGTCTGTCTCTCTAACTGTCTGTCTGTCTGTCTACCTGTCTGTCTGTCTCTCTACCCGTCTCTCTCTCTGTCTGTCTCTCTACCTGTCTGTCTGTCTACCTGTCTGTCTCTCTACCTGTCTGTCTCTCTACCTGTCTGTCTGTCTCTCTACCCGTCTCTCTCTCTGTCTGTCTCTCTACCTGTCTGTCTGTCTACCTGTCTGTCTCTCTGTCCGTCTCTCTACCTGTCTGTCTCTCTACCTGTCTGTCTCTCTACCTGTCTGTCTGTCTACCTGTCTGTCTGTCTCTCTACCCGTCTCTCTCTCTCTGTCTGTCTCTCTACCTGTCTGTCTCTCTACCTGTCTGTCTGTCTACCTGTCTGTCTGTCTCTCTACCCGTCTCTCTCTCTCTGTCTGTCTCTCTACCTGTCTCTCTCTCTACCTGTCTCTCTACCTGTCTGTCTCTCTACCTGTCTGTCTCTCTGATCTGTCTGTCTCTAACCTGTCTGTCTCTCTACCTGTCTGTCTCTCTACCTGTCTGTCTGTCTCTCTACCTGTCTCTCTCTCTGTCTGTCTCTCTACCTGTCTGTCTCTCTACCTGTCTGTCTCTCTACCCGTCTCTCTACCTGTCTGTCTCTCTACCTGTCTGTCTCTCTACCTGTCTGTCTCTCTCTCTCTACCTGTCTCTCTCTCTACCTGTCTCTCTCTCTACCTGTCTCTCTCTCTACCTGTCTCTCTACCTGTCTGTCTCTCTACCTGTCTGTCTGTCTACCTGTCTGTCTCTCTACCTGTCTCTCTCTCTACCTGTCTGTCTGTCTACCTGTCTGTCTCTCTACCCGTCTCTCTCTCTGTCTGTCTCTCTACCTGTCTGTCTCTCTACCTGTCTGTCTCTCTCTCTGTCTGTCTCTCTACCTGTCTGTCTCTCTACCTGTCTGTCTCTCTACCTGTCTGTCTCTCTACCCGTCTCTCTACCTGTCTGTCTCTCTACCTGTCTGTCTCTCTACCTGTCTGTCTACCTGTCTGTCTCTCTCTCTACCTGTCTCTCTCTCTACCTGTCTCTCTCTCTACCTGTCTCTCTCTCTACCTGTCTCTCTACCTGTCTGTCTCTCTACCTGTCTGTCTGTCTACCTGTCTGTCTCTCTACCTGTCTCTCTCTCTACCTGTCTCTCTACCTGTCTGTCTGTCTACCTGTCTGTCTCTCTACCTGTCTGTCTCTCTCTCTCTACCTGTCTCTCTACCTGTCTGTCTCTCTACCTGTCTCTCTCTACCCGTCTCTCTACCTGTCTGTCTCTCTCTCTCTACCTGTCTCTCTACCTGTCTGTCTCTCTCTCTCTAACTTGTCTCTCTCTCTTACAGACCTGCAGATGAACGTTTCCATGGTAACTGCCAGGCTGCGATTGGTCAGAGAGAATGTCAGTAATACGAGCCTGTTCCTCCATCAGCCAATCAGAGAGCTGCAGAGCCTCACTAATGGTGAGTCAGCTTCCTCTTATAAAGACCAGTACTGATGATGTCATCAGTATGATGTCATCAGTATGATGTCATCAGTGGTCAGTTTGATTGATCAGGTGACGACATGTTAAGATGTAGATCAATACAAAAAGAGCCGGACATCAACCTGGTTCTACCTGGTTCTCCTGGTTCTAGCTCTGACTCACTGTCACTACTGGTTCCTCCTGGTTCTCCTGGTTCTAGCTCTGACTCACTGTCACTACTGGTTCCTCCTGGTTCTCCTGGTTCTAGCTCTGACTCACTGTCACTACTGGTTCCTCCTGGTTCTCCTGGTTCTAGCTCTGACTCACTGTCACTACTGGTTCCTCCTGGTTCTCCTGGTTCAGCGTTGCTATGACGACCTCGCTCACGTTAAACTATGAGGTCACGGAGAACCAGCTGGTACCAAACCCAGTAGAGCAGAGCTAGAACTGTATAATGGACCCAAGCAGTCTCCATGAGGGGGCATGAGGACGTCCTCTCGTGGGACCTGGTCTAGCGGGACCTGGTCTCACAGCCCAGCAGTCTGCAGCTGGATCAGTATTCAGAGAACAGTAGAACGGTTCTCTAACAGATGAGAGCAGCTTCACACTGAGAACATGTGACTGAACGTTCTGCTGCTGGAACATCAGCAAGACCGCTTTGGTGGGGGGGCACTGATGGTCTGGGGGGGCACTGATGGTCTGGGGAGGCACTGATGGTCTGGGGAGGCACTGATGGTCTGGGGAGGCACTGATGGTCTGGGGAGGCAGATCCTTGGAGGGTCACACAGACCTCCATGTCAGAGCCAACGGTTCCCTGACTTCTGTTAGGAACCGATACCCTCACTGGTCCCGGTTCCTCCTGGTGCTCCAGGCTATGGGCTGTCCAGGAGCTTAGTGAGGTCCTGATCCAGGTCTGGGAGGAGACACTACTGAGTCACATGATGAGCTGCTGTGGTTTCAGTGTGTTGATGGTTTCGTTGTTAGGTGGGTTAAGGCTGATTTATGCTTCTGCCGTCGTCAAGGGAACGTGTTGCTAACGCTAACGCTAACCCATAAATAGAATAATAAACAGTGACAACTCAACCAAACTTGATAAGAACGATCTCAATCCGAATAAAAACAAGAAATGTTTTTAGGGGTTGTTCAGGTGAACTGCATCGATGCACGTGGGACAAAAGAAAGTTTGAACCTGTTTGTTCGTGCTCGGGGTGCTCGAGGGGCTCGGGGTGCTCGGGGGGCTCGAGGGGCTCGGGGTGCTCGGGGTGCTCGGGGTGCTCGGGGTGCTCGGGGTTCGTGCTCGGGGTGCTCGAGGTGCTCGGGGGGCTCGGGGTGCTCGAGGTGCTCGGGGGGCTCGGGGTGCTCGAGGTGCTCGGGGTGCTCGGGGGGCTCGAGGGGCTTGGGGGGCTCGGGGTGCTCGGGGTGCTAACCCTAACCCTAACCCTGCTCGAGGTATATATATATATATATATATATATATACACACCACATATATATATATATAAAGTATCAATGTATTAATATATTGTTCTTTGTGTACCTCAGAGTCATCGTTGCCGTTGCAGCAGGCACAGCTTCAGGTTGCAGCAGCTCGCTCCGGCCTGCAGGAGGCGCTGCAGCGGCTGAACAGCCTCAGACAGCAGCTGCAGGATTCTTCTTCTGTGGTGGAAAACACCAACAACACAGTGAAACAGACCAATCAGCTGGTGACGTTCACACACAGCGCAGGTACGTCTGACGCCTTCATTCACTCAAATAGAAATGTTAGCGCTCCTATGGGTTGGTAACACTTCCTGTTTCCTGTTTGTTCAGCCAATGAGGCGCAGCGTAAGATGGAGGAGGCGGAGCATCGTACCGAGCGTCTTATGGACAGGATAAAGCCGCTAAGCATGCTGGGAGAAAATCTGAGCAGGAACCTGTCTGACATCCGAGAGCTGATCGAGCAGGCCCGGAGACAGGCGGCATCGGTACACACACAC
This sequence comes from Scomber colias, assembly GCA_021039105.1. Taxonomy (NCBI): domain Eukaryota; kingdom Metazoa; phylum Chordata; class Actinopteri; order Scombriformes; family Scombridae; genus Scomber; species Scomber colias. The sequence continues at coordinate 71,035 of JAJDFG010000328.1, forward strand.
TCTGAAATACACACTGAAATACACACACTCTGAAATACACTCAGAAATACACACACTCTGAAATACACACTCTGAAATACACACTCTGAAATACACACTCTGAAATACACACTGAAATACACACACTCTGAAATACACACTGAAATACACACACTCTGAAATACACACACTCTGAAATACACACACTCTGAAATACACACTGAAATACACACACACTGAAATACGCACACTCTGAAATACACACTGAAATACACACACTCTGAAATACACACTCTGAAATACACACACTCTGAAATAAGTACAGGGTTAACCCTAACCCTCTATTAAACACACATGATGATGATGATGATGATGATGATGATGATGATGATGATGATGATGGTGATGATGATGATGGTGATGATGATGATGATGATGGTGATGATGGTGGTGATGGTGATGATGATGGTGGTGATGATGATGATGATGATGTGATGATGATGTGATGATGATGATGATGTGATGATGGTGGTGATGATGATGATGATGATGATGATGATGGTGGTGATGGTGATGATGATGATGATGGTGATGATGATGGTGGTGGTGATGATGGTGGTGATGATGATGGTGGTGATGATGATGTGATGATGATGATGATGATGATGATGATGATGATGATGATGATGATGGTGATGATGATGATGATGATGATGGTGATGATGGTGGTGATGGTGATGATGATGGTGGTGATGATGATGATGATGATGTGATGATGATGTGATGATGATGATGATGTGATGATGGTGGTGATGATGATGATGATGATGATGATGATGGTGGTGATGGTGATGATGATGATGATGATGATGGTGATGATGATGGTGGTGGTGATGATGGTGGTGATGATGATGGTGGTGATGATGATGTGATGATGATGATGATGATGATGATGATGATGATGATGGTGGTGATGATGATGATGATGTGATGATGATGGTGGTGATGATGATGATGATGATGATGATGATGATGATGGTGGTGATGATGGTGATGATGATGATGATGATGATGATGGTGATGGTGATGATGATGATGATGGTGGTGATGAAGGTGATGATGATGGTGATGATAATGTGATGATGATGATGATGAAGGTGCTGTTGTGTCCTCAGATTAAGGTGGCGGTTCAGGCCGACAGGACGTGTGTTCGTTCTTATAAACCAGAAATCACTTCGAGTAATTTCAACACTTTGATTCTGACGATGAAGACGACGACGAAGAACAACCTGCTGTTCTACCTGGGCAGCAACACACAGGTACACACACACACACACACACACACACACACACACACACACCTGGGCAGCAACACACAGGTACACACACACACACACACACACACACACACACACACACACACACACACACACCTGGGCAGCAACACACAGGTACACACACACACACACACACACACACACACACAC
>JAJDFG010000328.1:85000-87500 GCA_021039105.1 Scomber colias
CTAGTAGGTTCATAAGGTTCTATGAGCTGGGAGCACAGTGTTCTAGTACGTTCATAAGGTTCTATGACCTGGGAGCGCAGTGTTCTAGTAGGTTCATAAGGTTCTATGAGCTGGGAGCACAGTGTTCTAGTAGGTTCATAAGGTTCTATGAGCTGGGAGCGCAGTGTTCTAGTAGGTTCATAAGGTTCTATGAGCTGGGAGCACAGTGTTCTAGTAGGTTCATAAGGTTCTATGAGCTGGGAGCGCAGTGTTCTAGTAGGTTCATAAGGTTCTATGAGCTGGGAGCGCAGTGTTCTAGTAGGTTCATAAGGTTCTATGAGCTGGGAGCACAGTGTTCTAGTAGGTTCATAAGGTTCTATGAGCTGGAGCACAGTGTTCTAGTAGGTTCATAAGGTTCTATGAGCTGGGAGAGCAGTGTTCTAGTAGGTTCATAAGGTTCTATGAGCTGGGAGCACAGTGTTCTAGTAGGTTCATTAGGTTCTATGAGCTGGGAGCGCAGTGTTCTAGTGGGTTCATAAAGTTCTATGAGCTGGGAGCACAGTGTTCTAGTAGGTTCATAAGGTTCTATGAGATGGGAGCACAGTGTTCTAGTACGTTCATAAGGTTCTATGAGCTGGGAGCACAGTGTTCTAGTAGGTTTCATAAGGTTCTATGAGCTGGGAGCGCAGTGTTCTAGTAGGTTCATAAGGTTCTATGAGCTGGGAGCACAGTGTTCTAGTACGTTCATAAGGTTCTATGACCTGGGAGCGCAGTGTTCTAGTAGGTTCATAAGGTTCTATGAGCTGGGAGCACAGTGTTCTAGTAGGTTCATAAGGTTCTATGAGCTGGGAGCGCAGTGTTCTAGTAGGTTCATAAGGTTCTATGAGCTGGGAGCACAGTGTTCTAGTAGGTTCATAAGGTTCTATGAGCTGGGAGCGCAGTGTTCTAGTAGGTTCATAAGGTTCTATGAGCTGGGAGCGCAGTGTTCTAGTAGGTTCATAAGGTTCTATGAGCTGGGAGCACAGTGTTCTAGTAGGTTCATAAGGTTCTATGAGCTGGAGCACAGTGTTCTAGTAGGTTCATAAGGTTCTATGAGCTGGGAGAGCAGTGTTCTAGTAGGTTCATAAGGTTCTTTGAGCTGGGAGCACAGTGTTCTAGTAGGTTCTAAGGTTCTATGAGCTGGGAGCACAGTGTTCTAGTAGGTTCTAAGGTTCTATGAGCTGGGAGCACAGTGTTCTAGTAGGTTCATAAGGTTCTTTGAGCTGGGAGCACAGTGTTCTAGTAGGTTCTAAGGTTCTATGAGCTGGGAGAGGTTAGAAGGGATTGATCATGTGACTAACTGTCTGCAGTGTTCCTCGGAGGCGGAGCCGAGCTTCCTCCAATCAGCAGCTCAGTTTGGTTCGTCCAGACACAGTCACATGACCTTCATCATAAGCCCCGCCTCCGTCCGTAAGAGGTAAGTATCCATGACGGTGGGGGGTGGGGGGGGGGGGGGGGGGGGGGGGTCAGTGTGTGTCTAATGAATGGGGGGGGTCAGTATGTGTCTAGTGAATGGGGGGGGGTCAGTATGTTTCTAATGAATGGGGGGGGGGGTCAGTATGTTTCTAATGAATGGGGGGGGGTCAGTATGTTTCTAATGAATGGGGGGGGTCAGTGTGTGTCTAATGAATGGGGGGGGGGGGGGTCAGTATGTTTCTAATGAATGGGGGGGGGTCAGTATGTTTCTAATGAATGGGGGGGGGTCAGTATGTTTCTAATGAATGGGGGGGGGTCAGTGTGTGTCTAATGAATGGGGGGGGGGGGTCAGTATGTTTCTAATGAATGGGGGGGGGTCAGTGTGTTTCTAATGAATGGGGGGGGTCAGTATGTTTCTAATGAATGGGGGGGGGTCAGTGTGTGTCTAATGAATGGGGGGGGGGGTCAGTATGTTTCTAATGAATGGGGGGGGTCAGTGTGTGTCTAATGAATGGGGGGGGGTCAGTGTGTGTCTAATGAATGGGGGGGGTCAGTGTGTCCCTCAGGGTGGGGGTGCGGACCCGGGCTCGGGACGGGTTGATCTTCCTGGTTTCGGACGGACGGCTGAACGATCACGCCGTACTGCGGCTGGCGGGGGGGCGCCTGCTGATGTCAGCTGACCTGGGCAGAGGCCCCGCCTCCGTCACCTCTACGGTCGCCGTTAACGACGGAGAATGGCACACAGTGAGTCTGACATCATCTGACATCATCTGGGGGGGGGGGGGGGGCAGGGTGAACCAGGTTATGGGTGCTGAGTTCTGGAGTCCAATAAAAAGGGAGTTACAGAAATCAAAGACATGAATGAACCAGTCTGAGCATGAAAGGGGCGGAGGAAGGATCAAAGGAGAGAGTGGAGTCAGACAGGAAGCTGATGGTCAGAGTGGAGTCAGACAGGAAGCTGACGGTCAGAGTGGAATCAGACAGGAAGCTGAGGGTCAGAGTGGAGTCAGACAGGAAGCTGACGGTCAGAGTGGAGTCAGACAGGAAGCTGAGGGTCAGAGTGGAG
>JAJDFG010000328.1:92500-100000 GCA_021039105.1 Scomber colias
AACGTGTTTGTTTTGGAAGAAGAAAAAGAAAATAGGGCACTCACACTGTTTAGTGCTCGAGCCCTAATATTAACCTCCTTAGATTAAAGTCACACGTCAATATAAAATGTGATCATTAATTCGTAACAGACCGACCGCTGGTTCGGGTTCGGCTATAGATGTTTACTTTGGGTCCACACACGTTTGTGTTTCCTACCATTTGTGTTATTGTGTAGTGACTGATTTGCTTTAATATACCTGCATCTGGAGATGGTGAGGCTCTCTCAGGTCAGTAGCTGCTGGTGTTCGTACTGTTGGAAAGCTCCATGTTTAATCATGTAATGCCTCCGCCTGTGTGCTGCTCACCTGCTGAGACGCTCACTGTCTAAACCTCTTTAAGAAGTTTAATGGTTTGTTCTTTATTATCCTGCACAACCCACCACCATCATCATCCTCTTCATCATCATCATCATCATCATTTTCATTCACTTTAAATAACTGTAAACATCTGTAAACATCAACATTCATCAGTTATTTTATTTGACTTCAGTAAATAAAGACATTTTGTGTTTGAAGTTATAAATAAAATGTAATGTGACACCGGAGGGAGTAGTCAGTCGGTAACGTGACACCGGGGGGAGTAGTCAGTCTGTAACGTGACACCGGGGGGAGCCGTCAGTCTGTAACGTGACACCGGGGGGAGTAGTCAGTCGGTAACGTGACACCGGGGGGAGTAGTCAGTCTGTAACGTGACACCGGGGGGAGCCGTCAGTCTGTAACGTGACACCGGGGGGGGTAGTCAGTCTGTAACGTGACACCGGGGGGAGCGGTCAGTAACATGACACCGGGGGGAGCCGTCAGTCTGTAACGTGACACCGGGGGGAGCCGTCAGTAACGTGACACCGGGGGGAGCGGTCAGTCTGTAACGTGACACCGGGGGGAGCGGTCAGTCAGTAACGTGACACCGGGGGGAGCGGTCAGTCGGTAACGTGACACCGGGGGGAGCGGTCAGTCGGTAACGTGACAATGGGGGGAGCGGTCAGTCTGTAACGTGACAATGGGGGGAGCGGTCAGTCGGTAACGTGACACCGGGGGGAGCGGTCAGTCGGTAACGTGACACCGGGGGGAGCGGTCAGTCGGTAACGTGACACCGGGGGGAGCGGTCAGTAACGTGACACCGGGGGGAGCGGTCAGTAACGTGACACCGGGGGGAGCGGTCAGTCTGTAACGTGACACCGGGGGGAGCGGTCAGTCTGTAACGTGACACCGGGGGGAGCGGTCAGTCTGTAACGTGACAACGGGGGGAGCGGTCAGTAACGTGACAACGGGGGGAGCGGTCAGTAACATGACACCGGGGGGAGCGGTCAGTCGGTAACGTGACACCGGGGGGAGCGGTCAGTCTGTAACGTGACACCGGGGGGAGCGGTCAGTAACGTGACACCGGGGGGAGCGGTCAGTAACGTGACACCGGGGGGAGCGGTCAGTAACGTGACACCGGGGGGAGCGGTCAGTCGGTAACGTAACACCGGGGTGGGGGGGGGGAGCGGTCAGTAACGTTACACCGGGGGGAGCGGTCAGTAACGTGACAATGGGGGGAGCGGTCAGTCTGTAACGTGACAATGGGGGGAGCGGTCAGTCGGTAACGTGACACCGGGGGGAGCGGTCAGTCGGTAACGTGACACCGGGGGGAGCGGTCAGTCGGTAACGTGACACCGGGGGGAGCGGTCAGTAACGTGACACCGGGGGGAGCGGTCAGTAACGTGACACCGGGGGGAGCGGTCAGTCTGTAACGTGACACCGGGGGGAGCGGTCAGTCTGTAACGTGACACCGGGGGGAGCGGTCAGTCTGTAACGTGACAACGGGGGGAGCGGTCAGTAACGTGACAACGGGGGGAGCGGTCAGTAACATGACACCGGGGGGAGCGGTCAGTCGGTAACGTGACACCGGGGGGAGCGGTCAGTCTGTAACGTGACACCGGGGGGAGCGGTCAGTAACGTGACACCGGGGGGAGCGGTCAGTAACGTGACACCGGGGGGAGCGGTCAGTAACGTGACACCGGGGGGAGCGGTCAGTCGGTAACGTAACACCGGGGTGGGGGGGGGGAGCGGTCAGTAACGTTACACCGGGGGGAGCGGTCAGTAACGTGACACCGGGGGGAGCGGTCGGTAATGTGACACCGGGGGGAGCGGTCAGTCGGTAACGTGACACCGGGGGGAGCGGTCAGTCGAGTCGGTAACGTGACACCGGGGGGGGGGGGGGGGGGGGCGGTCAGTCGGGGAATTAACTGTACTTATGGATGGGGGAACACAATCACAGATCTTGTTAAATAAATAAACAGAAATCAATAAATACATCGATAGTTGAGTAAAATAATTCATAATGAGGGTTTCCATGGCGAGATGAGAAAATGGCACATTACTATTGCATTATGGGTAAATAGAGAGCTTAGTTTTAGCTGCTATATAGTGAGTGGTTACAGTGCTAGCAATCATGTTATTTTACACTACAGACAGGAAACAGTGTGCACCAGACTTTCAGAATAAAGGTCCCTTTTAGCTACTAGTAACCTGACCTTACCAGGTGAGACAGATAAGAGTCAGGTGACCTCATGAGGTGACCAATGTTTCATGAAGCCGCTGTCTCCTGTCACATGATCAGGAGTAAACATACCTGAGTCACCTGGCCAATCAGATGTCTGCTTTAACCTGTCAGGTGGGTGGGGGTGGGGCTAGTTTAAAGTGAATGCAGCAGAAGGTCAAGTTTTGGTTTTAATGTGAAGTTCACCTGTCTGTGTCTCACCTGTCTGTGTCTCACCTGTCTGTGTCTCACCTGTCTGTGTCTCACCTGTCTGTGTCTCACCTGTCTGTGTCTCACCTGTCTGTGTCTCACCTGTCTGTGTGAGTTTTTTTAAAGTGTCTGAACTCATTAATGATGTTTGGTTCTATATGAATGTGTTCACAGTAACTACCTAACACTGCTGGGTCTCCCAGTGTGTGTGTGTGTGTGTGTGTGTGTGTGTGTGTGTGTGTGTGTGTGTGTGTGTGTGTGTGTGTGTGCTTGTGCACATGTGCACGCAGGTATACAGGTGTGTTGTAGATCACTTCCATTAACGTCCTGTTGCTGCAAACATTGTCTGTGGTGGCTCTGTAGTCTGGACTACAACTCCCATGATGCAACAGAGGCTTCAGGATTCAGTCCTGAAAGAGAAACAGAATAATAATAAGAATCTTCATCCTGTAATCATGTGATCACATGATGATGTCACTCTTTATGTCATGTCTAAATCAAATGTATAACAAAATGAATCAAATAAAATCCAGTTTGATGGATCATGGCGGGTTAGGGTCGTCCTGTGCAGTGATTCCTCTGCCATCACACAGGAAGTAAAGATCTCCATGTGTGATGGCGACCAATCAGTGAGCTGAGTGTGATCATGCCATTTAGTGTTAGCGTAGCATAGCAGGTTAGGTCACCACTGTCCTCTGAGGTGAAGATGAAACTTGATTTCCTCATGTTGACATTCAGGTGCATAGACGCTGCATTGACTGTGGAGAGGCCTAAAGCGCCGCCATCTTGGTACAGGGCTAGCTAGCAGGGTTAGCAGGGCTAGCTAGCAGGGTTAGCAGGGCTAGCTAGCAGGGTTAGCAGGGCTAGCAGAGGCAGTAGTGCATGTATATCTATGGAGGTAAGAGCTGCTCCACAGTTTCAAAGTGGAATTATTCACTGAAATCTCCAAACGGTTTGATTTGTTAAAAACGTGTCTGCCTGCCTGTCTGTCTGTCTGCCTGTCTGTCTGTCTGTCTGCCTGTCTGACTGTCTGTCTGTCTGTCTGTCTGACTGTCTGTCTGTCTGACTGACTGTCTGTCTGTCTGCCTGTCTGTCTGTCTGCCTGCCTGTCTGTCTGTCTGCCTGTCTGTCTGTCTGTCTGTCTGACTGACTGTCTGTCTGTCTGTCTGACTGACTGTCTGTCTGTCTCTCTACCTGTCTGTCTGACTGTCTGTCTGACTGACTGACTGACTGACTGTCTCACTGTCTGTCTGTCTGCCTGTCTGTCTGTCTGTCTGTCTGTCTGTCTGACTGTCTGTCTGTCTGTCTGTCTGCCTGATATATGTTGACAATTGAGTAATTCTATTTATTTATTTATTTATATAATAATTGAGTGATGTATGATCACTTTTTAATAGTGCAAACACGTCATTCCTCTATAGACATGATGCGCTACAGGAGCGAGTGGCCTTGAACCAAGATGGCCGCCGTGTAGGCAGCAGTATATATGTCTATGTTCAGGTGAACACAGGTACATCCACCTGACAGCACGCTGTGCTGCTATTGGTCAACATGTCAGATCTGTGTTTTTTTTTAACTTCCTGCTGCGGCACCACACGCCGTCATTGGGACTGAAACCCGAGTCTTCAGAGGACGATGATGATGTCATCGTGTTAGCAAGACGGATCATTGTAGCTCTGTGCTGTCCTCTGTAGTTCCTCCCAAATGTCTTAGCCAATCAGGACTTTTCCATTTTGTTCTGTGATGTCCCTCCCAGCCAATCAGAGCCCGACATCTCTACTGCTTGTGTTCAGGAACATGTGGATCAAACATGCAAACAGAAAGTTATGAATGGCTCCATGCACCAATCAGCCACTGTGCAGCCAACCAATCAGCATCTAGCCTGAAACCCCACCTGTAGGGGCGTGGCCTCCCTGGTACCTGTGATGTCATTAATCAATCACATGATCAGGAGAGACCTCCGTTTCTTTATGGACAACGACCCGCGTGACAGACAGCTCGGGATGCTGCCGCCGCGCCTCGCTGAGCGCCGCTGCCAGCGCCTTAAAAAGGGACACAAGGGTCAGTCCAGTTCTGGGTCTGGGTTCAGGTCTGACCCAGGTCCTAGTTCAGGTCTGACCAGGACTGTCCTGATTCAGTTCAGGACCCGGGTTAGGATCTGATGTCTCACCTGGTCGTGGTCGATTTCTGCATCTCCAGAAATCACGATTCTCTTCTCGATTCTGGTTTCTGCAACTCCTCCTTTGACGGTCTGCAGAGACGGGATCACATGTTAGACTGTTACCATGGTTACCACGGTGATGTGTGTGATGGTGTGTTTCCATGGTTACCTTGGTGATGTGTGTGGTTGTGGTGGTGTTGGCGGTCTCTGCAGTGAAGGTCTGGGAGCTCAGCAGCAGTCCAGCAGGAGGATCAGAGTCCACATGACGCTGAAAAACACAAAGTTAAACTATGAGTCTGAACATTTCAGCAGCAGATCACATGATGTTCCTCTGAATATTAGTCAGATATCAGCAGGTCACATGATGTTCCTCTGAATATTAGTCAGATATCAGCAGGTCACATGATGTTCCTCTGAATATGAGTCAGGTATCAGCAGGTCACATGATGTTCCTCTGAATATTAGTCAGGTATCAGCAGGTCACATGATGTTCCTCTGAATATGAGTCAGGTATCAGCAGGTCACATGATGTTCCTCTGAATATGAGTCAGATATCAGCAGGTCACATGATGTTCCTCTGAATATGAGTCAGATATCAGCAGGTCACATGATGTTCCTCTGAATATGAGTTAGATATCAGCAGGTCACATGATGTTCCTCTGAACATTAGTCAGGTATCAGCAGGTCACATGATGTTCCTCTGAACATGAGTCAGATATCAGCAGGTCACATGATGTTCCTCTGAATATGAGTCAGATATCAGCAGGTCACATGATGTTCCTCTGAATATGAGTCAGGTATCAGCAGGTCACATGATGTTCTCACCCCTGGAGCCTCGTACGTCAGAGTCTTCCTCATCACTTCCTGAAACACACACAGCAAAACTCATTTAGTCCAAACATCCTGTCCACTTCCTGTTTCACACATTTACCGCACTGACAGGTAACAGGGTCTGGGGTGGATCTGGGTCTGGGGTGGATCTGGGTCTGAGGTGGATCTGGGGTCTGGGGCGGATCTGGACTCAGGTAGATCTGGGACTCGGGTAGATCTGGACTCAGGTGGATCTGGGACTCGGGTGGATCTGGGACTCAGGTGGATCTGGGACTCGGGTGGATCTGGGACTCGGGTGGATCTGGGACTCGGGTGGATCTGGGACTCAGGTGGATCTGGGACTCGGGTGGATCTGGGACTCAGATGGAACTGGTACCTCCTGTTGAGACTTGGGATCGTCTTCGTCTTCTGAGTCTTCGTCATCATCGTTGTTATGGCATTGTGGAGATAGCACTCTGATTGGCTGAGGACTGTCACCGTTAGCACTCATGCTATCCTGGTTAGCTTCGTTAGCTCGCATGGCGGCCTGCAGAGCCTCGTCCACCGCCGCCTGCGCTAGCACACTGATAGCATCCTCGCTAGCCTGGCTGCTAGCTTCATCATCGCTGACGTCATCATCGCTCACCTCACGTTTAGCCCACTTAGCATAATTAGCATTATTACTGTCATCCCATTCGTCTGTTACATCATCAACATGCGTCATGCAGGCCCCTGGTGGGGGTGGTGGGGGGTTAAAAGGGGGCGGGCCTACTATATTTCCTGTTGCTACCTGAGGCTGGTCCACTATTGGCTGGTCCTGATCATGTGACTCAGTCGTGAGGAAGAGCGTCTCCACCTTCTCCGATGTCTGAAACAGGAAGTAAAGAAAAGCCGTGAAGGGGCGGGGCTTCAACTCACCGACCAATCAGGAAAATAAATGCTGTGTCTGAAATCTGAGCATAGTTCACTCAGCAGCTAACAGTCATCATGTGTCGTCACCATCAGCTGTAAAGTCATGTGACCGTAGTTTTCACATCATTAAAATGTGGAGCATTGCATTGTGGGATTGTTAGCAGACAGGGACCATGGTGAAAATTTGAGGCTCCACAGAGCGGTCGTATATATATATATTTATATTATTACATATTTTCTGTTCCTGTAAAATAGTTTCAGATGTTTGATCATAATGTGTCAGAGGCAAAAGTTCAGCCAATCAGACAGGTAGACAGACAGGTAGACAGACAGGTAGACAGGTAGACAGACAGGTAGACAGGTAGACAGACGGGTAGACAGACAGGTAGACAGGTAGACAGACAGGTAGACAGGTAGACAGACAGGTAGACAGACAGGTAGACAGACGGGTAGACAGACAGGTAGACAGACAGGTAGACAGGTAGACAGGTAGACAGACAGGTAGACAGGTAGACAGGTAGACAGACAGGTAGACAGGTAGACAGGTAGACAGACGGGTAGACAGACAGACAGACAGGTAGACAGGTAGACAGACAGGTAGACAGACAGGTAGACAGACAGACAGACAGGTAGACAGACAGGTAGACAGGTAGACAGACAGGTAGACAGACAGGTAGACAGACAGGTAAACAGACAGACAGGTAGACAGACAGGTAGACAGACAGGTAGACAGACAGGTAGACAGACAGGTAGACAGAGGGACAGGCACCTTCAGCAGGTTGTGTTCTCTGAAGGTTTTTTGTTCTGTGGTGGACTTCAGCAGAGACTCAGGAGGCATTTCATCAAATGA